>ML778588.1:1407155-1462875 GCA_009831015.1 Picea engelmannii | reverse complement strand
GAAGGATTTGAGAGGAAGGATCATTCTATGGGAAGTTGGCCATGATTTTTGGAGAGCTCTGAGTATTGCAGAGAGCCGAGAGGGGCTGTGAGAGATTGGTGTTCTCAGATTGAGGCACGGGATTTGCTGGTTGTGACATATTGATCAAACAGGCACCGAGTTGCTAGAGGTTTTGGGCTCAGAGGGCCAGGATATCCATAGATATCCTGGAGCTAGGTCGTTTTCCTAGTTGGCAGGGTGGACAATAGTTTTGGGCAATTATTTTTTTGTGTTTGCAACAGGACTAGACTGTGTAGCAGGTAGCAGGAGAGAAGCAGCAAGGCAGTTGGCAACGGAAATTGGCGTCAGATTTAAGGTATTTAATTCGAGTTTATGCATTGATTAATTATATTTATTACTCATTGATAAATTTTACTTGCGTAAGTGTTGAGAAAATTTGGAATATTTCTTCCTTTATAAACCTGTAGAAATTGCTGTACATTTGGTAGGATTTAGTAGAATTTTTAGATGTTAATTTAAAACCAGTCATTACATTTGGTATTAGAGCCCTAGTTCAAATATGGAACCGAGGGCCTAAATAAGGGGTTTAGCTATAGTAAATCCCATTAGGTTGAATAAAATTTGGGCCTTAAGGGCCAAAACTCCAGCCACGCTTAACCTGCACATAAAATATAGAAACATTAATAAAAATAAAAATAAATACAAATAACGCAACTCAAGCGTAACCAAGCCAATCCTTTTCCTCATGTCTCATTTTTGCCTTTCTGGCCTCTCCAGAAAAAGGCTTCTGAAAAAGGACTGATTATGCTTTACTTTACTTCTGTAAAAAGACTGATTATACGCTGCCTATTTACATAAAAGGCAATAAAAGTATTTTGCAGTAAAAGCAATAAAAGGACTTCCCTCTCCGGGATAAGGCTTTGACTTCTGTAACACACCTAAATTTCAAACAATCTTGATCAGGCATTTAATTGAAAGTTTCAAACTGGTGAAATTGTAAATTAATAGGCAAAAGAAAATAAGGTTAAATTAGACAAAATAAAGCTCCTTACCAAAGAGTTATTAAGCCCAGCTCTTCACTTCATATAATATCCCAGCCCAACTCTTCGCTTCATATAATATTCCTTTACAAAGGCATGAAGAGGAGGATATGTCCTTTTCACTTCTATTGACTACAAGATGGAAACCCTAAAAGACTTCCCTCCATGCGCTAACCGTCTTAGCTTCAACTGTCCACCAGGAGGGTCGATTATGAGACCTTCTCGAGTTGCCAAGTCTTAAGGATCTGCGCTAACCAAGTGGGCAAGATCTGCGCTAATAACTGCCTAAAAGTCTCCAAGCCATAAGACAGAAAAAAAAAAAGGGAAGGTAAGAAAATCTTATGTGTGCAAGGGGAAACCTTCAGTTCCAAATCTGTGTGGTGTTTGCCTCTGGGGCACCGAAGAAATCAAAGCACCTTAGTAAACTCGACGATGGATTGCAAACTCCTTATAGTGCGGGGTCCCTGATATAATGAGAGGGCGTGGTATCAATAGACCTGACCCGAAAGATCGCTACACAGGGCTGAGGTGGATTTTTTAGGGTTTTATGTACAGAAAACAATCCATCAATTGTACCCTCGGGAAAACCCTCTCTTCATCTACAAACTAAACTAAACTAATGCATCATCCACGACTCCTACGAAAGAAATTCTCAAATTACGAATAATTGCCCTCTGGAAAAGGAGATCCCCATCCCCATCTCCTTGACTTTCGATCAAGTTTTGCAGTGCAATTTCAATTTCAAGCAGCTACATAGGGTTGAAGCAGCTAAATGTAGATGCCGCAAAAAAATATATATATTTCAAGCGTGGAATTACCTTCTTTTGCCTATGAATAAGTTGGCTTCTGGCATGTAAGCTATTCTCTTTAGCACAACACAAACGCATAACCCCAAAGCCCACAGGCTCTACCATTTCACACACCTACAACAAACACACAAACTAAAGTCAGCGTTACCACCAAACCCCAAAGCCCAGCATCGGGCTCACTTAAAGGCGAAAGGATAAATAACGAAACAAAGAAATATGAACCTCGTTCTCCCCATTAATGTTCTGGATAAGCTACCCAAGCACCACATATCGAATCTCATGGAGGAGAAGCTCGTAGAGGGGCCTGCGCACTGTATTCGCCATGGCAGCCATGCTCCCTCACACCTCCCTGCACAGGCAGCCACAACAAATGAGGAGGCAAAATGGAGAGTTAGGGTTTAAGGAAGTGGGCTTCCTATAAATAAAGGTGAAGGACACGTGGGCTACATGCGAGCCCACGTTTCCAACTTAGCCCATGCGGCCATTTCATTTCATTCAAATTTTGTTTAATATTCGGCCATTACAATTGGTAAATTCGGCCATTAATGTTTACTGATTAAATTTATATTTAAATTTTGATAAGTGTTATAAACCAACGTTAATAAGCGTCAAATTTATATATAAATTTTGATGAGCGTTATTTAAATTTAAATTTATTATATTTTCTTTTATTTCTTATTTTTTTTTATAATTATATTTTTTTATACATATTTTAATATGTCTAGTTAAAAATAAAATATACTAATTTTCACATGAGATTTTTTTTTAGAATAATTTTTATAAAAACTAAAATAATAATATATAAAGTATTAATTTAAATCTCTCTCTCTCTCTCTCTCTCTCTCTCTCTCTCTCTATATATATATATATATATATATATACACATAACTATATATAAAAGCAAATGTAAAAGATAGTTAAATTGTAATTATTAAAAGTAATTATATGATTAATTATATATTTGTAATTATATGATTAATTATAGGATTAATGATTATTAAAAGTAATTATATATTGTAATTATTATATATGAGGATTAAATATAGTTAAATTGTGATTATTAAAAGTATTAATGAAGTATTAAAAAAAAAAGTTTTGGGGTTTTCTCACCGGTCCCAACTCTATAAATCAATGACAACACGGTGCCACTGTATATTCCATTGTAGGGTGTTGACCCTGGTTCTGTTAGGAGGGGTGGAGGCATTTCCCACCGTGTATCCTCCATTGTAGGGTCGGCCATTGTAGGGGTGGACCCTAGATCTGATTAGGAGGGGTGGAGGTATTTCCCACCGTGTATCCTCTGAAACCTGAAGTCATGGGAGAACGGTGCTAGTCACGCTCACCAGGTCGTGTGATGATGACTGTCAGTTGCCTACTAGGGAAGCTTGGTCGAGATAGCGAAACTTCCACTTACCAGTTCTATTTGGAGTTAGGTCAGTATAGCTGATGCTCCAAGATAGTCTAGCAGAGGACGAATAGGAATGGAGTTGGAAGTAGGTTAGGGAGGAAGGATGAGTAGAATACTTGAGACTATATGGAGATCTGTCTTTTGGTGGGATTTGATGAAGAAAATGTGTATATATGAATGTTCATTATTATGTAACTAAACCACAGTTGTTTAAAATAAATTATTGAACCGAACAATTGTGATTAAACAAATTCTCACACAATTAATTGATTGTTGTCTTTTAAAAGACTACTCTTGCTGACTGGATTGGATGCATACATAAAATACTAAAGGATGACAGTTTGATTATTAGTACATGTACGAGAACTATATGTACTAGCTACACATACATTTCTTGTACATATACACTACTATGTATGATTTTTCTCGACTTACTTAGTAATAATGTCGGTTACTTGTTATGAATGTGTGAACCATGTTCTTGTTCTATGTACCATAAGATACCTTAACTTCGGGATGAAGTTTCCTGAAGGGTGGGTGTATCTAACAACCCTTAATTATTAAGATGATTAATTTAATAATATAATCCTAAAAAGATTAGCTAAACTATATTTATGTCTTAAAATAACATTTCTAATTGATTATTATTAAAATAGTTGTTCATGATGGTTAATGATTAATTTGATTATTAATTAATTCATTATTTAATAAAGTATTAAATAAGAGGTGGATAATAAAATATAATGTTTAAATTGAGTTACGTATCCCACAAGGGATAACGTATTCAATACATTAGGATAAGTAATAAAGGAGGGATAAGGGTATTAATGGCGGGGGGATAAGGTGTAATAAAGCAGTTAGGTAGGGAGTTAATGAGGGGAAGGCGGTGAAGGAGGAATAAGAGGGGGGAAAGGAGTTGAGAGGAAGGATCATTCTACGGGAAGTTGGCCATGATTTTTGGAGAGCTCTGAGTATTGCACAGAGCCGAGAGGGGCTGTGAGATTGGTGTGCTCAGATTGAGGCACGAGATTTGTTGGTTGTGACATATTGATCAGGAAGGCACCAAGTTGCTAGAGGTTTTGGACTCGGAGGGCCAGGATATCCGTAGATATCCTGGAGCTAGGTCGTTTTCCTAGTTGGAAGGGTGGACAATAGTTTTGGGCAATTATTTTTCTGTGTTTGCAACAGGACTGGACTGTGTAGCAGGTAGTTGGAGAGTAGCAACAAGGTAGCTGGCAACGTAAATTAGCATCAGATTTAAGGTATTTAATTTGAGTTTATGCATTGTTTAATTAGATTTATTACTCATTGATAAATTTTACTTGCGTAAGTGTTGAGAAAATTTGGAATAATTCTTCCTTTATAAACCTGTAGAAATTGTTGTACATTTGGTAGGATTAAGTAGAATTTTTAGATGTTAATTTAAAACCAGTCATTACAAATAAATCTAAGTGGTGAATGAGAAGGAGTATGCTTCGTTATTCTTTAAAGGATCACACATATCAAAGGTAATGCACCAAGGAAGATTGAGGCTTCAACAAATACATGGGTAAGAGTAATGAGAACAGTCAACGCTAGAAAAAACCTCTATCTCAAGAGATGTGTGCGCGCTGCCCTTCAAAATAAAAAAATTATCTTGATCTCCTATCACTTTAGAGATGTCAAAAAAATTCTGATCTAGCCAATAACAGGATGGTATTACCTCCTAACAGTGCCTAGTCATGTATGAATTAAAGGTACAGTCCACATATCTCGAGACTATATGCCCATGTTAGGATGCCCAAGGTTAAAGGGTGAATAAAGTAGTCAACAAAGGAGGCGCTGTCTGTCAGAAATCATTGTCCATGGAAGATCTTGGAATCACTGTAATAATGCATGGTATCAAGCCCAGAAAAGCCAAAGAAAATCGTAGAGAATAGTAATAAGAACGTAAGTCTAGATTCTCGATCATTAAACAACTCAGGAACAACATTTTGCAGCGATCACATATTGCAATCGTCGAAGTCATAAACATTTTTCTTTTCATCCATTACCGAATTACAATAGCAAAGTTAATATTTTTACATCCGTTACACAATTATAATCGCCGAAGTAATAAAAACTAGTCAATCCAACAAGAACCAAACACAGATTGAAGTTAAATATTTTTCATCTCGGAATACCAATAAAAAAAAATGCCAACAACAATAAGAGAATATCAGAGCCCTAAGGGTAACTCATCAAAAGGATCACAGGGGTTCTATCGGTCGAGGCATAGAAAATAAACAACAAGGAAGAAAGAAATTCCAAATGCCAAGGTTATACTGAAGGACGCAAGTCAAACAATTAGGAAAGGACATCCACAAAGGTAGACGGCTAAAGGGTTCGCCTTCGCTTCACCATCGTCGCACAGAAAAGAAAGGCGTTGATATCCATAGCTCTTTTAACTCTAAGGCGACGATCGTAGATCAGGCTCCTGACCGACTTCTCAGGTGAGGACTAGCGTGCTAGGGACGAAAGGAAAACAATTGCATGGGTCACTGTCAAACCACAGGGCTGTTGAGTCATGCGAGGATGAAGGCCACGGGAAATCAATCAACCAACAATCATCTAGGCTAAGAAAAGGGGTTTTCTATAAATCTAAACATCCAATCCATTTACAAATCAATATGAAGATCCAAGCATAAGTCCTAATGCATTCTACTCTATAAAATAAAAGAGCGTATTGTTGCCTGATCACCCGCTTCAAATGACATCCTGCACTCTGTGCAACTCCTGCTCATCGATCGTCGAGACCTCACCGGTACCTCCAAACCAATGCTAGGGGTACTATTTTTCCCCCTTAGCCACTCGAGCTGCAAAGGGGCCACACACACTATCCACAGATTTAGTCTAGCTCCCAGCTCGCCTCACAAGGCCGAGCTACCATTCCTCTCCGAGCTGGGTATCCCAACTCCCACAAGTAAATCAGTCAAGTCGATATTTCTACAGCGTAATGTTACGCAAATAGAAGATGATCCTTCATCCTTCTCCTTCCTTTATTTTATAGAGTTTCGAACTTCCTTTCTTTCCTAAAATCCCATTTAATTAAAGTTTTAGAAATAATTTCCTAAAATTTCCTCTTCGTACAAGTGTCCCCCATCCCCTACATTCCTCCATAAATTAATTTATTTAATTAAGTAATTATCTTTATTTCCCTCACCCACCTAGAGTTACTCCTAGAATCACTCCTAGGTGTCCCTAGATTCTCTTACACATTTTAAAGGCTTTCCCTATTATGAAATTGCTAATTTAGTTTAAAATTAGAAAGCTCTTAAATGTATATTCTTTACTAAGTTGACTTCCCTCTTTTTCCCTTAAGTTCCCCTTTTTTCTTTTTATGCTACCTCCTTTCCCTAGTTTCCTATTTTTTTTTATTTTCCCTCTTTCCCCTTTTACTTAGAACTCAAAAAGGCAGGTGTGGAATATAACCCCGTTTTCCCTTTTATCATTAATTTAGTATCTTTTTAAATTATCAAAAGATAAAATAATTAATTCCCTCTTTAATTGTTATATCCACACATTTTATTTCTTATGAATAATTTAATTTCCTACTCCCTTCATGTTACAAAATTTTATGAAGGCCATAATTATTACTTAAGTTGTTTTTATTTTAAATTTTATTATTTTATTTTATTTTATCTATTTATTTATTTATTTTGAATTTTTTTTTTTTAAAGGTAGACAAAATTTTACCCCTAGCGAAATTTTAGACTTAGAACTTAGATTTTGTACTGCGCAACATTTAATTAGGGAAATTGTTTTAAAATTTCTTAACCTGTTATTTGTCTTAGGGCCATCTAGGTTCATCCCTCTATCATCATCAATGCGACATGCCCTTCAATATGCACTAGGTGCTCCAAGGGTGCCACTCGCCTCATATGTTCCCTTGCCTGACGTGACCTTCAGGATGCACTACGTGCTCCAAGGGTGCCACTCGCCTCTTAACTGATTGGTAGACATCAATAACCCCTGGAGTCAACACTCCGCTAGGTGAACTTGTGGGAGACTAAGGGCTTCTAAGGAATAAGGCCCTCTCCTTATTGCGCCCCCCTTAGAATCATCGTGAGTGACTGTTGTAGTCTTCCCTCATGACATCATGGGTCCTCTCGAACTAGGTAATCGTTAACCTACAATTCGAGCCATGGTGGGAATGCTAGTAGGTTGTGGTAGGGATGTTATCCACACCTCTCCCTCAACCTCTCTAGTAGTTGTGTGTGACCCCTTTACTCCATATGTGAGTTTGGTCGACAAGCTATTGTCAGCCTGCATCATCAACAAATCATGTCATAATATATCCATATCATATCAGCCAGTCAAGTGCACTATAATCATAGTAAAGAAATCAAATCCCAATGGCACACTCCCTAACTCGATCCAGAGTCCTAGGGGTTCCATCAATGCCTTGGCATCCTCTAGGTCTGTAATCCTACACACTCAGTAAAACCGAGTCAATAGCACATGTCTATATTAAAGCGGTAAAACAACATGTCATCATCCCATAATGCCTCATAATCAAAATCAAAAGTTTTAATAGCACAATAATCCGGATCACTTGCAAGCAAGTGTCCTCAAAAATAAGTTCACTCGGTGCGCTAGAGTGGGATGTTACAGTCATTTTGTTTACTACTTCTAGGTAGTCTGGTAATAAAATCCATACTTATTACTTCCCATTTCCATTCTGGAATCGCTAAAGGTTGTAGCAGTCGAGTCGGGTATTGGTGTTCAACATTAAGTTGATGACACTCTCAACACCTAGTGTCAATTTTTGGTAACCTGGATCTCGAGAATATGGTTTCTTATGCATTTCGTATAGAATCAAAAACTTTATTTCATTAAATTTTGGTACATACAATCTCTTTTTATACATTAACAATCCACTTTTCGATAATCTAAAGTTTGATTCTTCTATTCCTCTTGAATTATCATAAATCTTTAACTTTATATTTTGATATTCTTGGTGTTTTTCAGCTGTTATTCTTACCCTTTCTTCTAAATCTATTTAGCAATTACCTCTACTTGTTGTATAGATCATGTTTGCATGTCTACTTAATGCATCTGTCACCTTATTTTCTTTTTCCTTTATGTGTTTTATTTCAAACTCATACTGTCTTAAGAAGGACCACCTTGCTTGGAGAGTATTTAAATTTTGTTTATCAAAAAAATATTTTAGAGCGACCTCATATATTAACAATAAAACATTTCGGCCGACCATATATTGTCACCACATCTTTAATGTATGTATTATTGTAGCCAATTTTCATTCATGAGTTACATAATTTTCTTCATGTTTCTTTAATTCCTGAGATTCATAAGTTATTACATGATTTTTCTTGCATTAACACACCACCAAGCCCTTCGCGGCATGCATCCATACATACTAAAAAATCCTTATCTAGACCTAAAAATTTTAATACAGGGGTTGTAGTTAAGAGTTGTTTTAACTTGTTAAAACTTTCTTGACATTTTTTGGACCCAATGAAATTAGTTCCTTTCTTTTGTAATGATGTTATATGATACACAATCTTAGAGAAACCTTCTATAAAATTTTGATAATAGCTAGTTATACCCATAAACAATCTTATGTATGAAACATCTTTAGGTTCAGGCCAATTCATTATAGCCTTTATTTTCTCTGGATCAACTCCGATACCATCCTTGGAAATTAGATGTGCCAAATACTGAATTTTGTCTTTATAAAACTCACACTTGCTTAGTTTTTCATATAATTTATGTTCTCTTAGTATTTGAAATACTATTATTAAATGTTCTTCATTATCCTTTTCATCCTTTGAATAGATGAGTATATCGTCTATAAAGAAGATAAGAAATTTGTCTAGACACTTGCCCAAAATATTCTTCATCAAGCACATGAATGATGTTGGAGCATTAGTCATCCCAAAAGATATTACGAAAAATGCGTAATGTTCCTACCTCGTTCTAAAATTTGTTTTATAAATATCTTCATACTTAATCCTAACCTGATGATAATTGGAATGTAAGTCAGTCTTAGGAAATATTGTAGCTCCTTGTACTTGATCAAACAGATCATCTATACAAGGTAATGGGTATCTATTTTTAATATTCAATTTATTAATTTGTTTGTAATCGATACAGAGATGTAAAGTTCCATCATTATTTCTAACAAAAAGTATTGGTGCTCCCCATGGAGACACACTTGGTTAGATATACTCCTTATCTATGAATTCATGCAATTGAATTTTTAATTCATTTAACTCTAGGATATTCATCCTATAAGGAGCCATTGAAGCAGGTATTTCTCCACATATTAACTCAATGGGGAGATCTATTTCTCTTTTAGGAGGTGGTCTAGGAATATCCTCGAATACAACCTGAAATTCTTGTAATACAAGAAAGGTATCTATCTCATTTTGACTTTCTTCTTTTTCATTATAATTTATATGTACAACAAGTATTTTTCACCCTTTTTGGATGCATATTTTAACTTTTAAAGATATTGTTTCTCTAATACTAGTAGGTCTTTATACTCCTTTAATTTTTATAATGTTATCCCTCTCATATACAAAGGTAAATGATTTATTGTAACAATATAAACCACCTTAAAAATTTCCAACAAATCCATACCGATTATCACATCATAAGATCCCAAAGGTAATATGTTTAAGTCTATATGTATTCTTAAGTCCTCATACCAGGTTCACGGTTCGTAACAACATCTGCAATTCTTGGTTTAGTTCCTATAGCTAATTTTACTAACCAAGACTTTTCAAACTTTTCTTTATGTAGTTTAGAGATTTATACAACCCTTGGTGAAATGTAACTTCAACTATCACCTAGATCAATGTAAAAAAAAAATGTTATTTATGTATCATACCTTCAATTTTTACCATTGAAGTTTGATGATTTGCCTGGTGATTTTCCAACGCTATGCTTATTTTCGGTGTATACCTCGCCAACTCACCAACTTTATTTTCTTCTTGTATTGTTTTCACATTCTTATTATCCTTCTATGTGAGAGGATAATATTTATAGTAATGAGCACCACTACATTCCCAACATTTTACTGTCTCTTTTTGGGCAGTTTCATTATTGAAGAAGGTTGGTGGTTTGTTTCCCTTATTTTCAAGATGATTGAAAGGTTTACTTATTCTGAACTAGTTACCTCCCTTAAATCTCTTATCAAGATTTCTATTAGATTAAGATCCCCCTTTCTTATTATGGTCAAACCTTTCAACCTTTTTCCCACTCCAATTCTTAAATTCTCATTTCTATTCTTATACTATGCAAAACAAAGTTTTCCTTTCCTCATGGTTTCTTCAAAGGTTTTTGGTTTATCAAACTTAATTCAATATTTATAAGGACAAGCTAAAGAAATTAAGATTCATTGAATCTTTGGTTTTTCATCCACTATATAAGGTACATAACACAACAAACTCAGAAACATACTACATCAAACTTTCATTCTATTATTTCCCAATTTTAGTTCATAGAACTCCTTGGATTTTCCCTCAAAATATTGTTTAGATAGATATTGTTTCTTGAACTATATCTTGAAGGTTTTCCTTCCACCATATGTCCACTTTTTCTGTGAGATTGTAAATATGTATATGGGATTTAAGCTCACTTGAATTGTTGTAGATTTGAAAATATTTCTGCATATGAGAGAGCCAAGCCTCTACTTCTTCATGGGTCTCCAGTTCCCCATTGAAGGTTGGTGGTTTAATATTCTTAAATTCTCCCATGACTTCATCATGTTTTTTAGGTTTTTTTCTGGTTCTTTGTTTGGGACTACAACTAATTTCGGTAGAAATTTCTATTTTCTTGTTTTCTTCTTTGGTTAGGATATCCTAGAATTGCTAGAATTTTTTCCTCTATTTTTATCAAAATTTTGATTGCATAATTTCTCTAGCAAAATTTCATTTAGTTTCTCTTTAGTCTTTAGAATCCTTTCATTATCTACTCTTAATGTTTTCCAGTTCTTCTCCCAAATAAGTTATTGTCTTTATAAGTTATTAATTCCTATCACTATTTAGATCCACCAAGATATATGCATCACCTACATTCCCTTGTTCATGATTATCTTGATGATGTTCTTCTCCGTGAGCCTCATAGACCAAAAATTCCAAAAAATAAAATAAAAAAATATTAAACTATTTATTCAACCATAACATTCTTACCCCAATCCATAATTTATCACCACCTAAGTTATATTTATTTAATATTGAATTGTGAGTTGAACATCTTCATACTTAAAAGACATTTCCTAGGTTATCCTAAGCTTCATTCCATAAGAGTTATTAATTTCATAACCTAAGTACATAGATGTTAAGTCTCTACATTTTAAAGTTACTCTTATTTGATTTTGAGGAGAAGTTGATGCTATATATATATAGGTCTTAGGATGTTTAATTATCAACCCTGCATATGGTTAGGTTTTGTTTGATACTAGTTCTTTGATATCAAAATGTTTGTATTACATGTTTCTTTACTAATTGACCTCATATGATTTATCACCCATGCTATTATTGTCGTGTCACACCTTTCTTTTTACAGGTATTTATTTTTGTTTTATTTCGTTGTCGGTGCTTAATATAGATCATAAATAGGATATTTGATATGTGTTATTTCTAACTTGGTCATATTAGACACTGGCTAACATTTGGAATGCATTGAGTTGTAATAACATTTTACGAGGTCATTCAACTTCTATGAGTACCATCCTTAATTAAATTTTCAACCAGCATCTCATCGTTTTAGTTAGCATGCCTTGCTATTTTCATGCGCCACCTATTGTTACCATATTGAGATGAGATTTACTCAATGTCTGTCTTAAGCATGTACATGCGTAGGGTCATTGTTGTTCCATGTTTTATTTTTTTGGTTTGAAATCATAACCTCTTCCGACCTTTCTCAGGTTTGGCTCATTTCAAAAATTATGGTTTTGACTCTCGGCTCTGCGTTTTCTTTTGGAGGTTGAGTGTCTTCACTGTGTGAGTGCATGGTGATGATGGGTTGCTTCTGTTTTCAACGTGAAAAATATGGTAAAGTTTAGTAACTCGTCTTGCTTATTTTCTCTGTACATCGTGTTCGTGTTTATTTGAGTCCTTAGATCATGGTGGTGGTAAATTTTAGGTCATTAGATCTCTCTCTGTGACATTTTCCATGGCAGATTACATTGTTGTGTAATACTGTTGAAATAAGTTTATAGTTTATGCTCTGGTTGTAATAGAATTTTTCTTCAAGTTTGTTCATGGTCGAACGGTCTTACCCCTCGACTAGTTGTTCTATGGAACTTGATAGTTCAAAGAACCTGTCAAGTTTGGCTATGAGATTCAAACCTAGCTAGGAATCAAGATAAACATGTTGGTTTTCTATGGAGTCCTTTTTCTTACCACTTTTACTCTGTAATAATGTTTTTCTTTATAAACATTGATAAATTTTCTCTCGGGTAATTAAACTAATGATGGGCCTATGTATTTTTTTTCTAGGGTACCCATTATCCATTGTCTCCCTATACATTTGGTGTAGTTCAATGCTATGGACTAAGATATCGGGTTACTCGGTAAACCCACAATAAGTTCATTCTTTGGTTGTGTAATTACTTCTGGTTTTTTTCAAGTGGATTTAATCTACATACTAACTTGTGTTACTATTTTAATTTATAGGTTTTATGGAATTTGGTACCATGGACACGCCGGAATACCTTTTCCCAAAAATGTATTCGGGTTCCAACCTTTACTTCCTTCAAGTTTGGCACTGTATTATAGAATATTTCTCACCAAAGTTTGTAGTATCATTTACGAAAGTCTGTTTTTTATGCATATTCATACTTGTAATACCTTGGTTATTGTCCCATTTATATACCATCATTATTCTGGTTCTATTTATCTTCGCAGTATTTTCCTGGTGGAATATACACGATTATTGTGTTGGTTTCCTTTCAAGTATATGTTACTAGGTTTCCATCAATTGTAATTATCCCTCTCGATTTTCTACATGAGGCATTTCATTAAATCCCTGCAACAAAATCCTTTACCATTCATGCAGGTTTCACTTTTGTTTAAATGTTAAGTCTCAAACTATTTATTTTTTATCAATTTTATAGATATAGTGCAATTTTGTATGATATTGATTATGTAACACTCCTCTTGATCTGATTACATGCATAATGAAAAATATTGTATCTGCAACTTTCTCCCTTTATGCATAATGTAAATTGTAAATGATATAGCAATTTCTCCTATTTAGATTAATGAACATTGTAAAATATAGTCTTTGTATTTTGTTTCCCTTCCCGGATACATGCGTAATGAAATTGTAAATCATTATAACAATTTTCCCTCTAGGGTACATGCATAATGTAATATGTTAAAACTATTTTCTTTCAGTTGTATGCATTGTATATATTAAAACTTAGATTCTCTCCCTTGCAAACCTCTTATAAGCATAGAGTCAGGTTTATTCACTAGTTTGTACCTACGAGTTTTATTGCTTTGATACATGTATTATAACTATGTTCAAAATTTGTTATCCAAATAGTTACTTCTTTCTTCAACAATTTTCCTACTTAAAACTAATTATATTCATTGATCCTTTTCGATAATGTACTTATGTTATGTACAATTTATTTATGTTAGTAAATCAAACACAATAGTGCATAATAACAACATATTAAAATCAAACATATTTGTAACAAAAATAAAACCTGGAACTTTGGGGAAGCCATGCATTGTACTCCCTATTCCTCCCAACATTAGATTAGATTCGTTGTTACTTTTTTCACCACCATGTTGAGTTCGGAATCCAATGGAAGTTTATGTGGCTTCTTGCATAATTCTAAGCTCCAATGTTGTGAGTAATGTGTGTATAGTTCTTACTATTTCAAATAGTTTATCGTATAGATTTTTTCCATCTATCCAATTCGTCTCCCTTGAGAATGGAATCCCATTCCCTCGTTATGACTTATTTTATTTTTTCCTATGAATTGCTACTCTTGTCTTGAGCCTCCTTTTCACTAACCACCTATCAGGTTAAGACATACACCTATTCATGTATTCTCCTATAAATCTAGAACATGTTTATTTAAAGTTAAGTTAATTCAAGAACTTGTCTTTGTTTTGTTGCCAATTGGCCAATCCCTTTGGATTCCTAACTCCCTGTTTTAACAAATGCTTCAACATGTGCCCATTTTTCCACATGTGTTTATTTCATAAAAATAATAAGGTCTTCCAATTCAATTTTTCCCACTCGACCAATTTGTCTTTTTTTTTAAGATAATTAAAATTCTTAAAAAAAAACCAATAGAAATAATAATTAAAATCCAAGTTGTGGGATATCACAGAGAGCACAATTCAACGCTATAGAAAAAAAAATTGCATTTTTTTTCTTGTTGATCCGAGGCCATACATGAAGTCGAATATTTGTTGCGACAGAGTTTTGAAAACTCTATGATTGTGGGTCGAAATTGGTGGTAATTTTCATCATTTTTGGTATGAGAGAAACTTTGTATCTATGGAATGATTTCACCCATGAGAGGAGGCATACATAGGAATGTGGTAACTGATGAGTTATTATACAAGTTGAGGAACATATGGGAAAGGATGGAGCCCATGGAGACAATGCAAAGGAGAGAACATGACATAGGAGAGGTCACTGAGAGGGAAGATACATGCTCTGATGAGGAAAAAGAAGGATCTCTAGGAGGAGAAACAATAGAGGAACATCTAGTAAGAATGGTTAGAAAAGTTGGATCCAGGTCTAAGATGGAAGTTCCCATGTATGAAGGTAATTTAAATGTTGATTAATTACTTGACTAGATAAATTCCATGGACAAATATTTTGATTATGAAGACAGAACAGGAAAAAAAGGTGAAGCATGCAGTGACTAGGGTAAAAGGACATGAATCTCTATGGTGGGATGAGTTGGAGGAAGACAAAAGGAGAAAATGAAAAGTTAATATCAAGATTTAGGACAAAATGGTGGCCAAATTTAAAGGCAATTTCATTCCTAAATGTTTTCAATTGAATTTTTTTATCCAATTGCAAAACCTTAGAGACAAAAACATGAAAGTTAAATAATAAACAAGGGGATTATATAGGTTGAACACTAGACGTTGTCACATTGAGGAATATGTTGAGAAGGTTTCTAAATAAATAAATGGTTTGAGATATAAAATTATAGATGAAATCATCCTTTTGTCCCTGAGAATTGTTGAAGATGCATACTAAGCAGCTTTGAAGTAAGAAGAGAAGTTGGCCAGAAAGGAGAGCCATAAAGAAAGAGGAAGGATTCTAGCAAGAGGAAAAGGACAATCTAACAGGGGAATATTTCAACCTTAAAAAGAAGAGGTAGGAAGTTCAAGAAGCCAATCACCAAGAGGAGGAGAATCAAGAAGTAGAATATTTTTGTCAATATGTCAAAGCAGAGGCAGAGAAATGAGATGTTATACATGTGTTAAAATAGGAAATATGTCATGTGATTTTCCAAATAACAAGGAATAAAACTAGAGTAATGCACATGTTGCAAAAAAAAGGGAAGAATCTATGAATGCAGTAGAAAAAGAAAAAAAACTCTAGAGGTAGGGGAATAATTATTGTTGAAGAGATTTTTTCTTAAGTCAGAAAAGGAGGTTCATGAACCATCTCAAAGGAAACATATGTTCATGGTTGTGTGTAATTCAAGAGGTAAGTGTTGTAAAATTATCATTGATCATAGTAAATTTGGTTTGAACATAGATGGTAGACAAATTTGAATTGCAGAGGATAATATGTCCCACTCCCTACAAAGTGTCCTGGTTGCAGAAGGGACATCAAATTTTGGTGAATGAACAATGTAAAGTTGAATTACATATTGGTAGCTACAAGGATGAGGTGTTATATGATACAATTCCCATGGACATTTGTCATATTTTATTCTGAAGGCGATGGCAGTATGACAAGAAATTCATCCATGATTATAGAAGGAAAACTTATTCTCTCAAAAATCATGGGAACAATCATGTGTTGTTACCTTTGAAGGATGAGAGAACCAATGAATAAATTGGTCAAAGTGTATTGCTAATAAGTGGGAAGGAGTTCTTGCAAGAAGTTTAGAAAGAAGAAGAGATGCATGTTTCCTTAATTGATAAGACAAAGTTAATACTCACTAATACAAATCTGGATGATTTACCTATAGAAGTCAAAGTTGTGCTTGAGGAATTTCTCAATATTATAGTGGATGACTTACCAAATACTTTACCCCATGTGATAAGTATTAGTCATAACATTGATTTAATCCTTGGAGAATTTTTTCCTAATAAAGAAACATATAGAATGACCCCATAAGAGAATGAAGAGATTAAAGGGAAGGCAGAATAGTTGTTAGATACAATATTGGTGAAGGAGAGTTTGAGTACATGTTTTGTACCATAAATAGTAAACCCAAACAATGATGGAGGATGGCGTATGTGCACTCACTCTAGAGCAATCAACAAAATTACCATAAGTTACATATTTCCATTGCCTTGCATAGATGATTGGATGGAATTTTTGAGTGGTTGAAAATATTTTTCAAAGATTGATTTAATGAGTGGATATCACCAAATTAGACTTGGATAAGGGGATGCATGGAAAAGAGACTCTACGAATGGTTGGTGATACCTTTTGGGCTCAAAAATAATCTTAGTATATTTATGAGGTTAATGAATGAGGTATGAAAGGAATTAATTGAAAATTTTGTGATAGTATATATAAATGACATCTTGATATATAGTCAGACAAAAGATAAACACTTAAGGCATCTCAACATGGTTTTCAGTACCTACTACCGTATAGAAGGAAAAATTGGTGAAAAATTTGAGGAAATGCATTTTTATGAAGAGGGAGTTGATATATTTGGGGTTTGTAGAATCTAAATAAGGTTTGAAGATGGACCAATAAAATGTCCAAGAAATTGTGAATTGGTTAATCCCAAGAAATGCATTTAAGGTAAGAAGTTTCCATGGAATTGTATTTTTTTATAGAAAATTCATTAGAAGTTTCAGTAAGATATGTGCACTTATTGTAGAAACTATCAAAGAAATAAAAAATCCATTAAGTGGACTGAAAGAGCTAATAAAAATTTTGAACTATTGAAGAAAAATATTACTGAAAATCCTTTATTAGATTTTCAAGTTGAGATTAATGCTAGTGGGATTGCAATAGGAGTTGTCTTGAGTCAAGAGAAAATACCAATTGGATGTTTTAGTGAGAGATTAAATTAAGCAAAACAAAAATATTTCTTTTGTGACAAGGAATTTTATGCAATTGTTCAAGTACTTAAGAAGTGAAGGCATTACCTCGTGCCCAAGGATTTTGTTTTTGTATAGTGACAATCATGCATTAGAATTTATAAATTCAACCAAAATTGAATCAAAGACATGCCAAGTGGGTTGAATTTCTGTAGAATTTTACATTTGTAATTAAACACACAAGTGGTAAGACTAATAATGTTGTTGATGCTTTGAGTAGAATTAATTTAATTTTGCAATAATTTGAGGTCAACACTTTAGGATTTGATTGTTTAAGAGAAATGTGTCAAGATGACGCAGATTTCAAGAATGCCTATGCAACCTATGAAAATATCATTGTTAGTAACATAAGTCCATGGTTTGACTATATGATACATGAAGGATTGATGTTCAAGAACAATAAATTATGCATACCAACATGTTCAATGAGGGATAATATGATCAAATAAAGATGCAGTGGAGGACTTTCGAGACATTTTGGACAAGATAGAACCTTTTTTCACGTAAATTATTTTTCTTATTGGCCAAGTATATTGAATCAAGAAAAGAATTTTTTGGATAAGTGTATAATTTTTCAGCATACTAAAGAGAGAAGTCGGAATATAGGGTTGTATTAGCCACTACCCATTCCAAGAAGTCCATAGGATGCAATGAGTATGGATTTTTTGTTGGGATTGGAAAGAAGCCAGAGAGTTAATGATTCAATCTATGTTGTGGTAGATATATTTTAGAAAATGGACCATTTCATGACTTGTACCAAGACTAGTGATGTGACAAACGTTTCAATTTTGTTCTTTAAATAGGTTGTAAGGTGGCATGGTTTATCAAAAAATATAGTTTTTGACAGAAACACTAAATTTGTGGGACACTTTTGGAGAACCTTATGGAAAAATATCGGTACTCATATTAGTTTTAGCTCGGCCTATCATCCACAGAATAATGGATAGACCGAGGTAGTAAATAAAAGTATGGGAAATATTTTGAGAAGCCTTGTGAATGAGAACCCTAAGCAGTGGGATTAGATGTTTTCTCAAGATGAGTTGACATCTAGTGACTCGTCAAATAAAATCCAAGGGATGAGTCCATTCCAAATTTTGTATGGAATTCATCCTAGGGGAGTGTATGAGTTAATGAATTTTTGGAAGAAGGAATTAAGAAGTATTTATGTTTAGGATTTTGTAGTTTGTATATAAGAGTTGCAATAAAGGGTCAAGAAGAAATGCAAAGAGAGCATCCAAATGTGTAAGCAAAGAGAAGACATGAAAATAAGACCAATGTATTTTGAGGTTGGTGACTTGGTAAAGGAATCCTTGAGGAAAGAGAGGTTTCCTGTAGGGACTTGTAACAAATTAAATCTTAAAAATATTTGACCATGTAAAATTTTAAGGAAATTTTCTTCTAATCCCTATGAAATAGAACTTCCAAGTGGTGTTGGAATTTCTCCAATCTTTAATGTTGCATATTTCTATCCATTCAAGGAGACAAAGGATGTTTCAGTAGATGAACCTGTATGTGATGGAGATGAGACCATGAGATCGAAAGAAAAACTACCCAGATCATGGATATCATACCATAATATGGAAATATCAACAATTTTCAAAATTGGCGCACTTGTCAAAAAAATCTTCAAGTGGTGAAAACACCATACATAATCAAGACTCCATTCAAATTGTGCATGTTTCTTTTGCAAGGATGTAATTGTATGAACAATTTTTTAGAAGCCATCAATAATCCTTATGTAATAACCTACAAGTCATATAAAGGAGCTCACCTCTCTGACATTTCATGGTGTTAGTCATTCGTCGATGGATTTTATCTTTTCCAGATCCACAACTATTCCTTCCTTGGAAATTATATGACTTAAATAATTAATATGTCTCTATTAAAATGTGCACTTGCTCAACTTTGCATAGAATTGACGTTCTCTCAAAACGTACAGTACCATCCTCAAGGGTTTCTCGTTCTCTTCTTCATACTTTGAGTAAATAAGTATGCCATCCAGAGATGCAATGAAAAATTTATCTAAATAATTTTTGAAAACTCCATCCATCAAACACATGAAGACAACTGGTGCATTTGAAAATCCAAATGGCACCACTGTGAACTCATAATTCTTGTGCCTCGTTCTGAATGTAGTCTTGTTGATGTCTTCTTATTTAATTATCACTTGGTGATATCCTGATATGAAATCAATATTTGAAAATATATGCCCACTCCTTAGCTGATCAAAAGGTTCATCTATCCTTGGAAAATGATACTTGTTCTTTATTATTACTTTTTTCAACTTCCTGAAGTTGATACAAAGTCTCAACATACCATCCTTCTTCTTCATGAACAATATTGTGGCACCCCAAGGTGACACACTTAGGCGTATATACCCCGTCTTTAGAAGCTCCTCGAGTTGCACATGTAATTGCTTCAACTCTAGTGTACTCATCCTATAAGTATTCTTGGATATGGGTGTTTCTCCTCGCATCAGGTTTATAGAGAAATAAATATCTCTTTTTTGGTGGAAACCCTGGTATATATTTAAAGACATCCTAAAACTCTTTCAGTACTGCGCAGTCTCCAACACTTGGAACTTTATCCCTAGGTGCCTCTGCGATGTGCACTTAAAATACTTGACATCATTTCCTTTACCTTTTCTTCAATTGCAAGGCTAAAACTTCTCTAATAGTTTCATCTCTTTGAATTCCTTGAATTGTTCTTAATTTTCCTGCTTTGTCCAAGAAAGTAAATGGCTTATTGTAATAGTATAGAAAAACACGATGCTCGTATAACAATCCATACCAATGAGGGAATCATACGAGCCCAAGTGTATGACATTCAAATAAACAATTATGCACATTCCATTCATTTCCATTGGACAGGCCCTAACCATCTCATTAATTTTCCTTTTTTCTATTGTAGCTAACTGCACCAACCAAGGTTTTCCAATATTGCTTCTAGAAAATTGGAATCTTTCCACCATCGTAGGATCTAGATAAGTATGAATAACTATTGAATGAATTAAATTTGAAATGGGTTGGTCATTAATATTACCTTCCACTTCAATCCTGTGTGACTAAAACTCAAGTTTCTTGTTATCCAAGGCAACATAAATCCATGGTAAATTTTTTCCCATGTCTTCAATTCTCACAACTTGTTGTACATTGTGTCCAATCCTCACTTTTTCACCTCTTTGAGGGAAATATCTATGCATATGATAGTCACCACAACCCCAACATTGAATAGGTTGTTGGCTTAGATTTTCCCCACTATCTCTGCCATTTTGGGTTCCTTGAGAGTTCATTGTCTTTGCACAATATTTTTGAAAAATGGTGGCTTAGTCCCCTTCTTTCTCTATTCCACCTTGCTTTTCATCTTGTCTTCCCGAGATTTTTGGAAATTTTTTCTTACCCTTTTTTTATCATAAAGAGACTTAACACAACTTATGGTTTCCTCCAATGTCTTGGGGTCATCATATTGTATCTTTTCACTGATAAATGAGGACAACCCAATAAACTACCTATGAATTTTAGCTTGCTTATACTTGATGAATGCAACATATTTTAGCAACTCTAAGAATCTTCTTTCATACTCATATATTTTCATACTCCCAAGATTGAGTTCAAAGAATTCCTTCATTTCATTTCCATAGTATCCCTTGGTTAAGTATTTCTTTTGAAAATACCTCTTGAGCTCCCTCCAAGTAACCTTCTTTTCATCAATGTGTTTCACTTGCACAAACGGATCCAATGACATTGATTCTTTTCCTTTTAGTTGATAGATTATAATTCTCCCTTCTACTGACATAGAATAAGTATGCAGTTGGAAGTACTTCCTCATACCCAAAAACCCGATCTCTGCATATTCATCCTTCTTTCACTCACTGTCAAAGGTTGGGAGTATTCTATTATTCATTTCTCCCTGTAGCTTGTCCAACAAAGTCTTTCTCTTATTCATTCTCATAGGATATGGACTTGAGATGCTACGAGATTTCCTAGATGAATGCATTGGTGAGTGAGGTTTATTCCTATCAACACTTCTTTCTTTTCTTCTTTTCTCATCATGGTACCTTCGACTTACTGACCTACTCAACTATATCTCCTTATATATTTTATTTTCTATTCCATCCAATCTTTGAATCAACTTGATATTGAAGTCATCTTGTTGTTGTTTGGATTTCCCAAGCCTTTGATTATCATCTTTATAGATTTGGACATATTTTTTCATTTCCTGTATGCTTTCTACGAATTTTATGCACTCCTCCTTGGATTATTTACCATCAACACCCAAACTGACATACAAATCCCTGAATTCATTTTCATGGCTATAATTCCTCTATGTATATTCCATGTTTTTTACTTTCTCGGTTGATTTTGTCGTTATCTAATAGATGCTACCTCTTAAAAATTTGTAGGCAATAATATTTGTTAGACGAATTCATGAGACAAATTCGTAAAAACTATGCACCATTTTGTCAAAATCCTTTCTTTTGAAGCTCGTGCATGCACTAGTATTCAACATGTATCCATGCGTGATGTGAATATTTAACATATACACCACATATAAATACTCCACATGCACCACAAATGTTCTTCCTCACAGCCATAATTTTTAGAGCGTAGACCTACACACCATTGTTTACTGTGCATTTCCAACATCACATCTTGCAATGCCAAAAATTTTAACGCACACACTTGCACATTCTTAATATATGCACACCATGGCCACACTATAATTCCAAATTCAACCACTTACCAGTCCAATTTTTTTCCTTCAGTTGATACTTGGTTCATGCATGATAAGTGAGTGTTGAAAATGGAGCTCTGATACCATAATGTAATGTCCCTCCTTGTGAGAACTAAAAGAATGAATCAATACCAATCCGTAACATTAACCAACTTACTACAAAACAATTCTAGTCCAAAATATAGTGTGCGGATTATACTCTATAACATCAATCTGCACATAATTACTTGAAGTAACGTGCCCAACCCTAAGGTGAGCCATGCAACCCAAACTTTCATCTTATGATACAACTTATAATAGAAAAACTAACTCAATACATTTGTGCACACAAGAAAAATGAGAACACAACTTTACTACGCATGTAATCCACTTTGATCATTTGTTCACTACTGCACGTGCAACCATGTTGGCTTGATGAACACTTCGAGGTATGCCCCTCAAACTTACTCAAGTGTGAGGAACAATGTGAAATGTACCCACCCTTCCTTTCATGTGCAACTTTTCGCACTTACCCACTTGTGTGCATCACTATGAAATGTGTGCACCCTTTCTTTGATAACAATCCTCAGACATTGCTTAGGTGCATGCAAAACCAAAACTTTGTACTATCATCTCACCAACCTATGTGTACATTAAAATTTACAATTGGTACCAATGACTCATTAGCCTATATGTAAAATTACAATGGGATTCATATTAGGGACATTACAGGGTGATACCTTCTCTTTAGTAATTACTCATTTTTATGTCATTTAGACTAGTGGAGTGATGTCTTGCATGGAAACCTCAGTATTATAACCAAGCATTGCATGCTCACCTTGGAATCATCGTTAGGAGGGTGCACTCATGATGGAATGATCACCAAGATGGTGCAATCACCTTCGAATCATAATGAGAATGAAAATTTTGACATGCATGAGGCTAGGAGGGCTCACCACATGTGCATGAATGGGAATCTCTCCACTCTAGTTGTCGAGACTAGTTAACTGATGACTCCATGGCCGATTACCTAAGACTAGATGACAATTCACACATGATTTTGTGAGTGTTTGTCCACATCTCTCTAACATCAATACTATGGCACATTATTTGAGCCATGTAGAGTATATCAAGTGTATTTTTCTATTCTCTCATATGGTTAATACAATTCTTTATTGTGTGTCTCCAATTTTTCTTTTCTTCTCTCAACTTTGCAATTTTTTTGTTCATCGTTTATAGCTATATTCTTTGTGCAGGTTTCAACCCAATTTCATAATGTTGTCTTGTAAAAGTTATAGAATTGGCTCATTAAGGGAGGGAACAATGAATCTATGGAATGAAGAACTTGAGTAAGGGTAATTTAGATGGATAATGAAAGGGAATTGGTTGTCTACCTACCTTCTTCTTACTAGGTAGAGAATGTGGAATGTTAATGAATAATACGGACTATATACCAAAGCCACTTGAAAATGAATAATAATAATTAAGCCATAATTAAATTTTATGATGAGTACCTATTCTAGGTCCAAGATGGAGAATTTCACTTTTAGTTTGCATTAAACTTCAATGTACTACTACAAAATATGAGTGTGCTCTCTCACTTACTATATCAACAACTTTACTCCAATCCTTGTTTCATGTCCGTATTAAACACAATTCCTTCGAGACACATAATATTTATTGATGGCATATGTAAAATAATATTGATTAAGTTTGATCAACTTTCTTTATTTACCAAAAATTCAATTCAATCACAACAAGAAACAAAAGAAGAATTGTGGATTGATAACTATGAATTTTAATATGGAAGCAACTTCAATATATAAAACATGATAATTAGTTATCTTTCAAATTGTTGTAGAAAACAAGTGGATTGTATTTCAAATGTATGTAAAAATTTCCTTTCTAGATAGTTATATGGGTGAATAGGTGTATGTGGAACATCCAGTAACCTAGTATATCTAAATAGTTATATGGGTGAATAGGTCTATGTGGAACATCCAATAACCTAACACACATAGATAGTTATATGGTTTAATAGGTCTATGTGGAACATCCAATAACATAACAGGTCGAAGGAAAAGACAAATCTTTGTAGTTAAAGTTATGTGTTTACTATTCATTCTACAATTTAGTGTTAGCTCAATATTGCATGCATACTTTGTTTTAACTTTTTTGCAATACTTCGTAAGCTCATGTATACCATTGTAATGATAATAATAACGTTTTCAATAATAATAATAATTTATTATTAAAATATTTTAATATTTTATATATTTGTGAAGATAGTCTTTTATATTTTTTTATATTAATGGTATTCTATTGGTGAAGAGTTATGTCTTAGACAAGTAAGAAGTGGGAATTATGCTTCCTCTTTATTATTTAATTTTTTTTTTTTTTTTTTTTTGAAAACTAGGTTTAATAATTTTGTGGATTAAATATTTAAAAAAAAAATTTAAATACACTATTAAAAATTCATTTAAAATTGAAAATTATGACAGGGTAAGTGTGTGGATGTGAATCCACTCCTACTTTGAAGGTTAAAGTAAAAGGCATGAATATTAAACTTTCTTGCTAAAAAGAGTTAGTTGTTGAGAAATATTTTTAAGTGGAACCAAGACTTTTCATATATTTGATGGAATGAATATCCTTGAACTTAAACAACAAAAGTTAAACTAGAAAAAAGAGAAAAAAAAAAATCTTGATTATTTTTTAAGAACTGAAAGTATCTATATTTAATCTCTATATTTTTACAAATGACATTTACATTTAAATAATTTCAACATTTCCACTCATTCTCCTTTATATTCTGTAATAAATATTAGAAAAAAATAAATTATTATTTTTAAATGAAAAATTAAACATTTTTAAGAAATCTTCTCCATTATTACCGAATCTTCCCTCTTCTTGAATTGATAACCAGAAAAGATAATTTAATATTCTAACAATATTTTACCATTACATAATAATTATTTTATGTTTTTAATAAGATTATAATATTACACTTTATAATTTAAAATAAATTTTAAGTTATTAAATATTAAATAAATTTTAAGTTATAAAATATTTAGGCAATACAAACATATTATTTTATGTTTTTAATAAGATTATAATATTACACTTTATAATTTAAAATTAAATTTTAAATAAATTTTAAGTTATTAAATATTTAGGCAATACAAACAAATTGTTTGTACAAACATATTATTTTATGTTTTTAATAAGATTATAATATTACACTTTATAATTTAAAATTAAATTTTAAGTTATTGAATATTTAGGCAATACAAACATATTGTTTGTATTGTATAACAGTCATATTAAAGTGTTTGTTGTAGCCAAATCACATCCAATTGCATATAAATTGGCACAGTAACGTAATTGTGGCTGATGAAGGAGTATTTTATTTACAAATTCTAATTAGGGTTTAAGTTAAAATTAGGGTTTGTAAATAAAATATGCATATTAATGTTCATTGTGGATATAATTGTGGTTATGTATTTCATTATGAAGGTGATTCGTAGCTAGATGTCAAGGATAGATGTTAATGAGAATCCAATTAGGCTTAAAGAGAAGGAGGTGGAGGTGACTGGATATTTGTTGTAAGATTGCCCTAATCCAAACACAATACAATAGTTTCAAATGCATACTCCAGAGATGGAGATAAGTTGTTATTTGCTATAGGATGACCGTAATGTTAGAGATAATGCTCACATTAATGTTGTGTGCTAAGTTTGGGGATTGGCTTGAGATTTTGTAGGAGACTGTTAATATATTATCTCAACCTAAATCTCCAAGATTAGAATTAGTTGGATCTCACTCCAATTATATATACATGCAATGTATCTGTGTGTAGAAACTATTTTCTATCTCTGAATTTTGTGCAATGGATGCTCTTCAATTTTGCAATTTGGTATCAGAGAAACGACGGCCTTGACTCTCTCACAAGAGGGGTTGTGATCATGTTTATTTTGAAATAATTAAAACGATGTCAATAGGATAACATAGGTATGTGAGTTTTATGTAGAAGAGTGGATTGGATTAATTTTCTTTTTTTAGTGGTTGTGTATAAATAGGTCTGTGTGGAAGAATGTGAAGCACAACATGGAGAAAAATGGAAAGTTATTGCATGAATAATTGAAATCGCTCGAGACTTAAATCATTGCTTCCTCATTTGGAGGATTGCAAGGAGTCCACCCCAATTGGAGACAATGGAAACACAAATAAATTCTGGCATGCACAATTTTTAAAGTGGGCCGAGAGCATTATGTTTCCCAGACTCAGCAAATTCAATGCTGGAAAAACAGATGAATCAATGTTTCAGAAACTCTTGTTGCATATCGTTTTCATGACCGATATTGTGCCCAAGACTATGAGGAGTTTGTATATCTTTTAACGTAGTTGGTTTAGAGAATAAATATGATGATAGCAACGCCATGAATATCAAGGATCTTGGTTTGTGAGTTCATTCATGGTATTGCGTTGTCATGGTGTTACCATTCTGGCTGTGTCTACGCCTTTGCTGCAAGATGGTGCTACTTAGAGAGAAATGTCAGAGTCAAAGACTGGCTCATGAGTTATGATAATATGGTTTTCTACATGGAGTTGTTCTAATGCAGGAGCATCATTGGCAAGCGCACAGAGGCAAGACCACTCAACACGTGAGAGTTCTTCTAGAAATTTAACGTTGACAATTGCAACCAATTTCGAAATCCGCCTTCACTCAGTGTCGGAATTTACCTTTGGAGGCACGCTTGAACCAGTGTCGAATTTTACCCTTTGAGGCAAGTTTTGAAATCGTAAATAGAGCAGGATTTCCCACTACAGCTTTGGAATGCAACTGCACTAAGATAGTGTAGGATGAATTTTAGAGTAGGCAAGTAGCTAGGGGAAACCCTAGGAATATTTTTGAGTTAAGTAGAAGTTTGTATGCCCATTTCGAGAGAGATGTAATACAAAGAGAAATTAGTTGTAAGAGAGAACTGCGAGTTAGCAAGAGATCTCAGTTTTTTTTGAGTTACTGTAATTTTGAATGTATTATGTAGCCATTGGGAACTTGTGAATATAACAGAAGGAAAATTGATCCAAATGTATGGTGTGTGGACTGTGTGTGTTTTCCTTTCATTTATGTTTTCATGAAAAAGTGGATGGAACTATTAGTTTTTCTAGTTTCAATTGTTTCTCTTCATTGGAAGCTCTACAAGGTGTGCATCGAGCCAGAGAGGAACATAAGGAAATCAGGGGAAATTTCTTAGTGAGAAATATTATGGATCCGAGTTATCAAAATCCATCAGACGCAAGGAGTGTGTGGGAAATCGAAGTCTGAAATAGTCAAAGCTCAGGAGGAATAACACTTCGGAAAGTGTTATCAAGATCCAAGAACTCATTCCCTGGAAGAAGTGAAGACCAAGTCTTCGAAGACCTAGAAAATATTCTAAGTCTAAAGCAAGTAAAAGCTCAGGAGGAAGAACGTCATTGAGAATTGGATCACAGTGGAGAATCCCTTGGACCATTTGATTTGAAGTAGGAGTGTAGGATTTAACCCTACGTACATCGAGGAGTGGAGATCTCAAAGATCTGAATGGATGGTGGAGAGTCCTCAAGGAGAAACATCGAAACCCTGCAAGTCATTAGATAAGGTGGAGCTACAAGGAGGTTAGTGGAAAAGGGTTCTTGACGTCCAAAGCTTAGGAGGAACAGTGACCATCGATTTCAAATAGATCTGGACCATCGGTCCATTTCACGAACTCGGGTATCGCGAGCTAGGAGGCAGATTTCTTTGTGCTTCAAAACCCCGAGTCGCAAGATCGCAAGATAGCGAGGTCAGTCCATTTCACGAACTTAGGTATCACGAGCTGAGAGGAGAAGTTCTTTTCACTTCAAAACCCCGAGTCGTGAGATCGTGAAATAGGGAGGTCGGTCCATTTCACGAACTCGGGTATCACGAGCTGGGAGGCAGAGTTCTTTGTGCTTCAAAACCCCGAGTTGCGAGATCACGATTAGACCTAAACCATTGATCATAGGTAGATCTGGAACATTGGCCCACATCATGATCTCGGGTATCACAAGTTGGAAGGACAGAGGTCCTTGTCTCCCAAACCCTGAATTGTGAAATAGTGAAATAGCGAGGTTGGACATGGACCGTATATCCCAGGGATTTTTGTGAGTCGTTTATCGAACGTCAAGAAATTTCATCATTTCGGAAACCAGGGATTCCTGAATCGCAATTCACGAAAGGTAGGAAGGATAAGGGTGTGGTCACGCCTCTTGGTCATGTATTGTGGGAGCTCACGCTTGGTGCTCGAAAAAGTCAACTGAGCATTTGTGGGGGGACCTGTGTGTTCATTCAAAGGGTTCCAGTTGGGAACCAGAAGAGCCATTTCAACTCTGGAACCAGAAGATCCTGAATGGGAGGTCATGCAACCCTTAAGAGGCATAGGGGGTCTGCATCAGGTGGTATCAGAGCCTAAGTTTTTCGTCTGTAGACTTCAGGTGAAGGAGGAAAAGAAGGAGATCGAGAACTCAGAGTTGTACTCTCTGTGTGACAGATAGTTGACATAATGTCGCCAAGAAGATGAGAGCCACCTTTAGCCAACCGTGTTGTAGAGAGGGAGATGTGAGAGCTTCGCGCCCAATTGGAAACAATGGAAGCAACATAGAGAAGAGCACCTAATGTTGGGGATGTCAATGATGTAGAAAGTGAAGAGGTTGAGGTTGAAGAAGTTGCAGGAGAGGATACTGAAGAAGAACATTTGTTGAGAGAAGTTGCTAGATTTGGAGGTAGAGCTAAGATAGAGGTCCCCATGTATGAGGGAAATCTAGATGCTGAAGAACTGTTGGATTGGATAAGGTCCATGGACAAACACTTCGACTATGAAGATGTCGATGAGGAGAAGAAGGTGAAGCAGGCAGTCACCAGGCTAAAAGGGCATGCAACATTGTGGTGGGACGAACTGTAGGATGAGAGGAGAATTAAAGGAAAATAGAGGATAAAGAGTTGGGATAGGATGGTAGCCAAACTGAAGGCTAAGTTCATACACAAAGACTACCAAATCAATTTATTCAGGAAGCTGTAGAACCTGAGATAGAAAGGGATGATAGTCAAGGAGTACACCGAGGATTTCTACCGGTTGAACATCATAATTGGACAAAGGGAGAGAGATGAAAAAAGAGTCACCAGATATATAAATGGCTTGAGATATGAAATCCAGGACGAGCTTACCATGATGTCAGTGAGGACCGTGGAAGATGCTTATCAGTTTGTGCTGAAGGCAGAGGAGAAGCAGGAAAGAAAATAGAACCAGTGAGGAAGAGGTAAAGGCTCGGTCCTAAGCAAAAGCAATGGATTTAACTGTGATAGAGCACATTAGTCTAAGGACGAGGTTGAGAAACCAAACAATCACTCAGAATGAGGAGGAAGTTCACGAGGAAGACAAAATGGTGGAAGAAACTCTTCTAGAGGAAGAGGTCGAGGAGGAGTAAGGTGTTATAACTGTGAAAAGATAAGGCACATGTCTTGGGAATGTCTTGAGAAGAAGAAGGAAGGAGGACAAGCTCGCATTTCAGAAGCACGGTGAAGAGATGTTGAAGAAGAAGGAGCAGAGGATAGAGCATCCCTGATGTTGAGAAAAGTTCTCTTAAAACCAAAGGCAGAAATTGAAAAGCCAATGTAGAGAAACAATCTATTTTGGATGAATTGGAAGACTAAGGACAAAGTATGCAAGGTGATCATTGATAGTGGGAGTACTAACAACCTGGTATCCATAGAGATGGTGGAGAAATTGGAGCTGAAGACAACTGCACATCCAAGTCCATACAAAGTCTCATGGTTGCAAAAAGGACACCAGGCAATGATCACTAAACAATGCCCGGTTGAAATTAAAATAGAAGGATATAAAGATGAAATCATATGTGATGTAATTCCCATGGACGTATGCCATATTTTTTGGGGAACACCATGGAAGTTTGACAGAAATGTCATTCATTATGGAAGGAATAATACATATACATTGGAGAATAATGGTAGGACGCATATCTTGCTGCCAATGGAGGAGAAGAAAGAAAAAGAGGAAGCCAACACAAGCATACTTCTCATGAGTGGGAAGGAACTCCTGAGAGAAGTCAAGGAAGAACAGGAGATGTAGTTCGTTATAGTTAGGAAGCCTAGAGTCATCCTTATGTGTACGTCAATGGATGATTTGCCTAAAGAAGTTCAGGAGCTACTGGATAATTTTGTTGATATTGTGGTGGATGAGCTACAAAACTCATTTCCGCCCATTAGGAGTATCAGTCATAATATCGACTTGATACAAGGAGAAAGCCTACCAAACAAAGCAGTGTACAGATTAACACTTGGAGAGAATGAGGAGGTGAGGAACCAAGTCCAAGAGTTGCTAGACAAGGGTTTAGTCAGAGAAATCTTGAGCCTATGCATAGTATCCACTATGTTAAGCCCATAGAAAGATGGAGGATGGAGAATGTGCATAGACTCGAGAGCCATTAACAAGATAACCATCAAGTATAGATTTCCTTTATTGAGAATGGATGACTTAATGGATTGCTTAAGTGGAGCAAATTTCTTTTCCAAGATAGATCTGAAAAGTGGATATCACCAGATCAAGATGAGAGAAGGTGATGAACGGAAAACATCCTTTAAGACAAATGAAGGGCTGTATGAGTGGTTGGTTATGCCATTTGGCTTAAAGAATGTCCGTAGCACTTTTATTAGGATGATGATTGAAATTATAAAAGATTTCATTGGTAAGTTTGTGGTTTCATATCTGGACGATATACTGATTTTTAGCAAGACTAAAGAGGAGAATTTGAGGCACCTAACACTAGTAATGAGGAGGCTACAACAAGAGAAGCTACTAACCAATCTGAAAAGGTACCTTTTTATGAAGACGGAGCTCATTTAATTGGGTTTTGTGATATCTTTGAATGAATTGAAGATGGATCCAGAAAAGGTGAAAGCAATCATAAAATGGATGTCACCAAGGAGCATGTTCGAAGTAAGGAGCTTTCATGGTTTAGCAAGTTTCTACAAAAAGTTCATTAGATACTTCAGCGGAATTTTTGCACCAATGATGGATACAGTGAAGAAGTGAAACAAGTCTTTTAAATGGATAGAGGAGGCTGAAAGGAGCTTCAATATACTGAAGGATAATATAACAGAATGACCAATTTTGATCTTGCTAAATTTTGGGAAGACATTCTAGGTAAGATGTGATGCAAGCAGAGTTGCAATAGGAGAAGTTTTGAGTCAGGATAACAGACTTGTTGCCTATTTCAGCTAGAAGATGAATGATACTAAGAGGAAATACTCCACATATGACAAGGAGTTCTATGCCATAATTCAAGAATTGAGGAAATGGAGGCATTATCTTGTCCCTCAAGAGTTTGTCTTGTACAACGATAACCAAGTTTACAATTCATAACCCAATAAAAAAATATGAATCAAAGGCATGCAAAATGGGTTGAATTTATGAAAAATTTTACTTTTGTCATAAAACATATTGTTGGGAATGCTAACAAAGTTGTTGATGTGTTAAGAAGGAGATGTTTAATTCTGTAAGAATTCCAGGTGGAGACCTTGGGGTTTGAACACCTTAAGGATATGTATTGTGATGATACAGATTTCAAGGAGGCCTACGAAGCATGTACAAGCCCTGTATTGAGATATAGAATTCAGTGGACAGAGTATATGGTTCAGGAAGGATTGTTGTTCAGAGGAAATCAATTGTGCATAGCAAGATCCTCAATGAGGGACAATCTTTTGAAGGAGAAGAATAGTGGAGGATTGGCTGGACATTTCAACCATGATAAAACGTTTGAATAGTTGAGTAGTTCATACTATTGGCTAGGTATGAGAACAGAGGTGATAAAGTTTGTAAACAAATGTAGGATCTGTCAACATGCAAAGGGGAAATGACAGAACACTATATTGTATCAACCATTGCTAATACCAGAGAGGCCCTGGGATGCAATAAGCATGGATTTCGTGTTGGGATTTCCAAGAAGAAAAAGGGGATTTGATTCCATATTTGTGGTGGTGGATAGGTTTTCAAAGATGGCGCATTTCATCCCATGCCAGAAGACCAATGATGAAACACATGTTGCAAATCTATTTTTCAGAGAAGTTGTGAGACTTTACAGTCTACCCAGGAGCATTGTCACAGACAAAGACACAAAATTTGTTGGTCACTTTTGGAGGACGTTGTGGAAGAAGATGGGGATAGATTTGTCCTTCAACTTATCTTATCACCCTCAGATAGATGGGAATACTGAGGTGGTAAATAGAAGTTTGGGGAACTTATTAACAAGTCTGGTTACTAAACACCATAACGAGTGGGATCAAATTTTTCCACAAGAAGAATTTACACACAATGACTCACCAAACATAAGCACTAGAGGGAGCCCATTCCAAATACTCTATGGAATGCAACCCAGGGGAATGTCTGAGTTGAGAGACTTGGAACAGGGTGAGATCAAAATCGCTGGAGTAGAGGATTTTGCTGCTGAAATACAGAAACTCCATAGTCGGATCGAAGAACAATTATAGAGTTCTAACTAGAAATACAAGCACAGGGTTGATAAACATCGTAGGGAACTTCAATTTGAAGTAGGATATCAGGTTTTAGCACATCTCAGGAAGGAAATGTTCCCTAGGGGAACATATAACAAATTGAAAATGAAGAAGATAGGACTCTATAAGATCTTGAGGAATTTTGATGAAAACGCCTATGAGATTAAGCTACCAGATGGTGTGGGCATTTCACCCATATTCAATGTCTCAGACCTGTATGCTTACAGGAAAGAGGACACAAAAGGATCAGAAGATTAAGGAAATATTTAGTGGGAGAAGCAGATGCCTATGGCAGAGAAGCTACAGATGGAGAAAAATTTGGATCAGAGGATTGGCAAGAAGACCATGAGGAAGACTTATTTTAAGTATCTGGTCAAATGGAAGGGATGCCCAATAGAGGATGTCAGTTGGGAAAACAAATATGCTATCCAGACATAGGGAAAGTGAGTAGAGGAGCTCATGGATAGGATTCCATGATTTTTTGTCAAGGGGAGTATGATGCAGGAGCATCGTTGCAAGCACACAGAGGCAGGACCACTCAACCCGTGAGAATTCTTCCAGAAATTCAATGTTGATAGTTGCAACCAATTTCAAAATCTGCCTTCACTCAGTGCCAAAATTTACCTTTGGAGGCATTCTTGAACCAGTGCCGAATTTTACCCTTTGAGGCAAGTTTTGAAATAGTAAACAGAGCACGAGTTTCCACTATGGCTTTGGAATGCGACTGCACTAAGATAGCATAGGATGAATTTTAGAGTAGGCAAGTAGCCAGGGGAAACCCTAGGAATCTTTTTGAGTTAAGTAGAAGTTTGTATGCCCAGTTGGAGAGAGCTGTAATACGAAGAGAAATTAGTTGTAAGACAGAATTGCGAGTTAACAGGAGATCTCAGTTTTTTTTTAGTTACTATAATTTTGAATGTATTATGTAGCCATTGGGCACTTGTGAATATAACATAAGGAAAATTGATCCAAATGTATGGTGTGTGGACTGTGTGTGTTTTCCTGTCATTTTTTTTTTCGTGAACAAGTGGATGGAACTGTGAATTTATCTAGTTTCATTTGTTTCTCTTCATTGGAAGCTCTGCAAGGTGTGGATCGAGCCAGAGAGGAATGTAAGGAAATCGGGAGGAATTTCTTAGTGAGAAATACCATGGATCTAAGTTATCAAAATCCCTCAGATGCAAGGAGTGCGCAGGAAATAGAATTCTGAACCAGACAAAGCTCAAGAGGAACAACACTTTGCAAAGTGTTATCGAGATCTAGAAAATCATTCCCTGGAAGAAGCGAAGACCGAGTCTTCGAAGACTTAGAAAATAATCTAAGTATGAAGTGAGTAAAATATTAGGAGGAATAATGTTGTCGATCATTGGATCGCAGTGGAAAATCCCATGGACCATCTGATTTGAGGTAGGAGTGCAGGATTTAACCCTGCGTAGATCCAGGAGGGGAGATATCAAAGATCTGAATGGACGGTGGAGATTCCTCGAGGAGAAATGTCGAAACCCCACAAGTAATTGGATAAGGTGGAGATGCAAAGAGGTTAGCGGCAAGGGCTTCTTGAAATCCAAAGCTCAGGAGGAATAACGACCATCGATCTCAGATACATTTGGATCGTCGGTCCATTTCGCGAACTTGGGTATCGTGAGCTGGGAGGCAGAGTTCTTTGTTCTTCAAAACCTCGAGTCATGATATCGCAAGATAGAGAGGTCGATCCATTTCGGGAACTTGGGTATCGTGAACTGGGAGGTGGAGTTATTTTCACTTCAAAACCACGAGTCACGAGATCATGAAATAGCGAGGTCGGTCCATTTCACGAACTTGGGTATCACGAGCTGGGAGGCGGAGTTCTTTGTGCTCCAAAACCTCGAGTCATGAGTTCGCGATTTGACCCAAACCATTGATCATAGGCAGATCTGCACCATTGGCCCACATCACGATCTCAAGTATCACAAGTTGGAATGAAAGAGGTCCTTGTCTCCCAAACCTTGAATCGCGAAATAGCGAAATAACGAGGTCGGACATGGACTGTAGATCCCAGGGATTTTTGTGAGTCATTGATCGAACGTCAAGACATTTCATCATTTCGGCAACTAGGGATTCCTGATTTGCGATTCACGAAAGGCAGGAAGGATAAGGGTGTAGTCACATCTCTTGGTCGTGTACTATGGGAGCTCATGCTTAGCTCTCGGAAAAGTCAACTGAGAATTTGTGGGGGGACCTGTGTGTTCATTCGAAGGGTTCCAATTGGGAACCAAAAGAGCCATTTCAGCTCCAGAACTAGAAGATCCTGACCAGGAGGTCATGCCACCCTTAAGAGGGATAGGGGATGTGCATCATGTTCATTGCCTGGAGTTTAAATGTTGCAAATTTATTGTGCAAATATTTTTTTTTTTAATATACTGATGGGACTTGTTGTACTTTGGTGCTTCAATATCAATAGTTATAAGTTGTCCTTGTGTATATTGTTGTAGATGTGTTTAAAGAAGGTCAGTTGTATTATTGACTTCTTAAAATATCCATTAATTAGATCACTATCCTATATAACTGTCGAAATTTACTCTGGAGGGGAATTTCATAGATGGTGGTGTATCCATAGGATAGTTCACTATCAAGATTGTCCTTCGAGAGATCAAGAAGCGTCAGTTCTACAAAGAACATTAAAGATGGTCATAATCTTTTGTACTTTAAATGTGTCAAATGGGAAGCTCGAATGTGTGGAGAAGAAAAGAGCAGAAGACGAAAGATTCAGAGTGGGTGTAAGCGTTGATGAAGACTAGTCAGAGAAAGACAAATGACAAATTTTGTAATTTTGATTTCAGTATTGTAGGTTGTTTGAATGTAAGCATTAAAGGGAGCTGTTAGACATAATGCTCACATTAATGTTGTGTGCTAAGTTTGGGGATTGGCTTGAGGTTTTGTAGGAGACTGTTGAGATATTATCTCAACCTAAATCTCGAAGATTAGAATTAGTTGAATCTCACTCCAACTATATATACATGTAATGTATCTGTGTACGTGAATGTGCAATAGAAAGTATTTTCTATCTTTGAATCCTGTGCAATGGATGCTCTTCAATTTTGCAATTTAGTATCAGAGAAATGACAACCTTGAATCTCTCATGAGAGGGGTTGTGATCATGCTTATTCTGCAATAATTAAAACTCTGTCAATAGGATAACGTAGGTATGTGAGTTTTCTATGAAAGATTGGATTGGATTAATTTTATTTTTTTAGTGTTTGTGTGTAAAGAGATTTGCATGGAAGAATGTCGGGCACAACGTGGAGAAAAATGGAAATTCATTGCATGAATAATTGAAATCCCTAGAGACATAAGTCATTTCTTGCTCACTTGGAGGATTGCAAGGAGTCCACCCCAATTGGAGACAACAGAAACATAGATAAATTTTGGCATTTATAGATTTAAAGTGGGCTGAGAGAATTTTGTTTCTTGGACTCAACAAATTCAATGCTGGAAAAACACATGAATCCATGTTTCAGAAATTCCTGTTGCATATCATTTTCATGAATGATATTGTGCCCAAGATTACGAGGAGTTTGTATATCTTTTAATGCAGTTGGTTTAAAGAATAGCTATGATGATAGCAATGCCACAAATATCAAGGATCTTGTTTTGTGAGTTCATTCATGGTATCGTGTTGTCATGGTATTACTATTCTGGCTATGTCTACGCCTTTGCTGCAAGATGGTGCTACTTAAAGAGAAACATTAGAGTCAAATACTGGCTCATGAGTTACGATAACATGGTTTTCTACATGGATTTGTTTGTTTCCTGAAGTTTAAATGTTGCAAATTTATTGTGCAAATAATTTTTTTTAATATACTGACGGGACTTGTTGTACATTGGTGCTTCAATATCAACAGTTATAAGTTTTCCGTGTGTATATTGTTGTATATGTGTTTAAATAAGGTCAGTTGTATTATTGACTTCTTAAAATATCCAGTAATTAGATCACTATCCTATATAACTATCGAAATTTTCTCTTCGGGGGAATTTCACAGATGGTAGTGTATCCATAGGATAGTTCAGTATCAAGATTGTCCTTCGGGAGATCAAGAAGCGTCAGTTCTACAAAGAATGTCCAAGATGGTCATAAGTTTTGTACTTTAAATGTGTCAAATGAGAAGCTCGAATGGTGGAGAAGAAAAGAACAGAAGTCAAAAGATTCAGAGTGGGTGTAAGCGCTCATGAGGACCCGTCAGACAAAGACAAATGCCAAATTTTGTAATTGTGATTTCAGTATTGTAAGTTGCTTGAATGTAAGCATTAAAGACAGGTGTTAGAGATAATGCTCACATTAATGTTGTGTGCTAAGTTTGAGGATTGGCTTGAGGTTTTGTAGGAGACTGTTGAGATATTATCTCAACCTAAATTTCCAAGATTAGAATTAGTTGGATCTCAGTCCAACTCTATATACATGTAATGTATCTGTGTGAGTGAGTGTGCAATAAAAACTATTTTATATCTGTGAATCTTGTGCAATGGATGCTCTTCAATTTTGCAATTCATAATCCAAAACAAAAAGATCATATTCACCTACATCCTCTTATAGATTATTTTTGGTTAGGAATGCCCTCTTATTTGTGTTCATAAATTCATTTTCATGTTTAACCATTTTTTTAGATTCTATAAATATCTGCAAAATAAATAATGAAAAGAAACCACGCATTTTTTTCTCTTAATTTATGAAATCTTATTGGTACGATAACTATATTTGTTAACCTTAGACAATTCCTTATTTGTTGACCTTAGATGATTTGTATTCCTTATCGGCTTCCGTTGTAGAGATCATGTCCCCTACAAAAGTAAAGAATTCGTATTCTTCCGTTGTAGAAATCATGCCCCCTCAAAAAATAAAGAAAATCATAAATCCCAACTTAAAACAAGAAGTCTTGGTCTCACAAAATTCATTAGTTCTAATTTAAAAGAAGAAGAGCCCATTTAAATCCCAATTTAAAACAAGAAGTGTGTTTTTGAACAAATTCTTAAGTCCCAATTTAAAACAAAAATCCTGGTGTAACTTTCAGTGTAAGTCATGGTAGCCACTTAGATTTAGACTCTATCCATAAATATAATCAATTTAGAATTAGTGTAAACAATTTACCAATTAATTTTCAATAAAAAAAACTTTTAAATCCCAATTTAAAACAAGAAGCGCATGTTCTAGTAAATTCTTGTTAAATATAATGTAACCTCAACAACCTGACTATACACTGCCAGCTGTCCTGGCCAGCTGTACTATCATTTCTCGATGTTCTTGATTTGCTCGAGCCTATTTAGCTCAGGTCTTTTCCCTTTTCTCATATACACTTTTCCTCATATACCTAATATATTGAATACTATTTTATGTTATGCTCCTTCTATGTATTCTCTGCTTCTCAATTTATCATAGTGTCAGAGCTTCAGTCGTAAACCTCTTCACATAGTATGGAGAGCATCACGATCCTAAGAAGCACACAGCTTAAACTATCAACAAGAGGAGAGGACACAGTTTCTTCACAAGGCTTGGAGAGGAGTCTGTCAATCCGCTCAAATGATCATTGCAAACATAAAGTGTGAGGAAGTAGAAACTACAGATGGAAGAAACAATATAGAATCATGAACATTTAAATATTCGTGAAAGATTCATGAAGAAGATTTGCAAAAGGCAGAAACAATTAAAGATATGTGAATTCTTTAAATAATTCGTGAAAGATTCATGAATTTCCTTCTTTAGGAGAAACTCTTTGCAGAGGCAGCAAAAAAAAAAACACGTTAAAGAAGCAAAGGAGAAGCAGTCGCAGTCGTAAGATCGGTCGTTCTAATAGATCTGAGGCATTAATCAAGTTTAGAAAGGATGAAGAGTGCACATTTTCAGTTTTTCGGCATTTCATGGACCGAGAAACATAAGAGGGAGAGTCTTTAGACTCCCAGAGACGTGAAACTGTGAAAACACGCCAGCCATTGGATCTGGAGCATAGTGGCCTGAGAGCCGCTAGATCAAGGATACGTGCACGAGGTTTATTCCCTGGGATATGCAAAGAAGATTTGATTTGAGCCATCGGATGTCGTACTAGTAGCCACAGTCTGTTGGACCAGGTGAAGTTGCATGGAAGATAACGATCGGACCATTTAGAGTCTCAAAGCACGAGAGGAAGGATCTGATTCATCAGATCTTGCATAAAGGGCCGATAGCCATCGGATCTGGAAAGAGGAGAATAAGTTTTAACCCTCATATAATCAAAGGGGAGGACTCAACAAAATCCTGAAAGCATTGTGATCGTCCATAGGAAGACACGTGGCAAGCTCTCAAGGTTTCGGGGAAAGGCCTGAAAGATTTCGAACCATCGATCACAGGAAGATCTGGAACGCTGGTCCACATCGCGATTTCGGGTATCATGAGTTGGAAGGACAGAATTCCTTGTCTCCCAAAACCCTGAATCACGAAATAGAAAAATAGCGAGGCCGGACCTGGACCGTAGATCTCAAGGGTTATTGTGAGTTGTTGATCGAATGCTAAGACATTTTATCATTTCGAAAAATGGAGATTCGAAAGACAAAGGAATGGGATGCTTGCATCGCAATTCCCTGAATCACAAAACCCCGAAAGAACCAGGATCGTTAGATCGAGGAAGGCTAAGATCCATCAATCTCGTAGTAGATACGATTTCAGACTTTTGGGAACAAGGAGTTGGAGGGACAAGGAGTTAACCCCTCCACATCACTGAATCGCGAAAGACGGTAGCTCTTTGGTTTTAAGAGCATTGACACAGAGTGGTGGTCACATGGACGGAGGCTAAGGGAGGAGCCAAAACCCGTTAATCCCTTTTCAGCATTTTGGTACCTGGGAGTTCGAAGGACCTAGAATCATTGCAACCGAAATCGTGAAATCGAAAACTACAAAATCCCAAAAGGATATGGACCATCATATCATAAGAGGGTATGGACTGTTGATGCAAGCACCATCACGATTTTGTCTACCGGGAAATCAAAGGCGAGAGTCTCGTGAACTTGCGATACGCAAAATTCTGAAATAATATGAGTCGTTGATCGAGTATAGATTTGGACCGTTAGATCTTAGATCGTGGAGGATCATATATTGTTGATCACGATATTCCAAAGAAACTATGGTCGTTGATCTCAAATCAATGAGGATCATTGATCCTTGAAGCAATTTTGGATTTCGGCTATTCGAAGGAATTGCTACCTTCAGCGTAAAAAATGTGAAGTCTCGAAACGTGAAAGCTCATAGCACCTAGTTTTTTTTTTCTCCCACGGTCATATGAGAAGATAAAATTTCTTTGGCTCTTGAGTAAACTTAGAAAGCCCTATTCTTCCATCAGAGGGGTTACAATTGTTGCTTTGTTATAGTTGCTAAAGAACAGAGATCAGAGCTATGAATCAATAGATCTTGTGCTCGGATAATTAGATCCAGCTAGATTGAAGTCAAACAAGTGGCTTACACCGCGTTCTTTGGTCCAAAGTCACTACAAGAAAATTGAAGACCTGGTTTTAAGCGTAGGAAAAAGGTAAATATAAAATTTTCTAACAATTTTTTCTATTTTGTTAAATTCTTTAAAGATGGCCACATTTAGCAATTTAGGACCAACTCAAGGTCTGATTCTTCTTGGAAAGAATTATGAGTTTTGGTCTCTTCGAATGAGATCCTTCTTGTAAGCATAAGAGTGCTGGGATCCAATGGATATTGGATATGTGGAACCAGATCCAACAGACTTTACTTCCATGAAAAACCAACAGAGAACTGCTCAGGCAACACAGAGGAACAAAGAGAATAAAGCCAAATTTTGGATTCAAAATTCAGTGGATGACTCGATTTTCTCAAAAATCATAGGCGGTGTTACTTCACAACAAGCCTGGGACATCCTTAAATAATCCTACGAAGGAACTGATAGGGTCAAAACAGTCAAACTGCAGACCTTGAGGACGCAATTCGAGACTCTAAGAATGGCAGAGTCTGAAAATGTGAATCAGTTTATGACCAGATTCATGGAAATCGTAAACCAGATCAGGTTGAATGTTGAAGCCATCCCTGATCAATGCATTGTTGAGAAAGTCCTCAGAATTCTACCAAATAAATTTGAAATGGTCGTTATAGCAATCCTTGAATCCAAGGATCTGTCATTTTTTTCAACAGATGAACTAATTGGTTCCCTCTTGAAACACGAGACCAGACTGCATCTCACAGATGAGTCAATCTCCACTGCCTTCAAAACTCAATTCTCTTTCAATAGAGGGAGAAGTAGAGATCACCAAGGAAGAGGGAACAGTCCAGGTAACCCTGACTCTAGCGTAGGACATAGACAACAGATCCTGAATCAAAATTTCCAAGGTCACAAACAATAGCATTAGAATTATATTTTCCAACCTCAAAGAGGCAGAGGGAGAAGATCAAATGACAAATCAAGCATACAATGCTATTACTGCAAAAAGTATGGGCACTATGAATCTGAATGCAGGAAGAATCAAGTAGATCAGCTCTTAGGCAGAGCACATGTCTCAAATCATACAAGAGAAACCTCAGAAGGTATGTTTCTCTCATGCCAAAAGTCCAAAAAATAACCTAAAGATCTCTGCTTGCTGGACAGTGGATGTAGCAATTACATGACAGGTAAGAAAGATTTACTTTCATGCATTGATTCTTCAATTTAATCTGATATTACACCTGGAAATGATTCCTTAGTCAAAGTTCAAGGAAAATGAACTATACCTATTATTACTAAACAAAATGTAAAGAAATACATAAACAATGTTTATCATGTTCCAGATCTGAAAGATAATCTGCTAAGTGTAGGACAACTCATTGAACATGGCTATAAGGTACTTTTTGAGAGAGCATCTTGCAGGATATATGATAAAACCCCCAGTAGAAAATTTATTTCTGAAATCCACATGACTGAGAATATGATGTTTCCCCTGACCCTTAGAACTACAAATCTAATCCAAACATATGCACAAAGTGCATCCACCCCCAATGAAACTATGGTTTGGCATACAATATTTGCACATCTACCCTTTCATAGTCTAAGTCTTCGACAGAAGCACTCCATGGTCAAAGGTCTCCCTATCTTCAAAGAGAAAAATCCCCCATGTGAGTGTTGCATACTTGAAAAACATAAGAGAACTAGTTTTCCACGGTCCTCCACTCAAGCTAAACAAAATCTCGAACTTGTTCACATTGACCTATGTCGACCAATGTAAACAAAGTCCATAGGTGGTAGATTTTATTTTCTAACGTTTATTGATAACTTTAGCAGGAAAATCTAGATCTATTTTCTCAGACACAAGCCTGAAACTTTTGCAAAATTCAAAGAATTCAAAGCAGAATCTGAACAACAAAGTGGAAAATATATAAAAACTCTCAGGTTAGATGGAGGAGGAGAATACAACTCCAACGAATTTGCAAATTTCTACAAATCACAAGGCATTATCATGCAAACTATAGCCAGGTATACTCCACAATAGAATGGAGTGGCTGAAAGGAAAAACCAAACAATAAGGAACATGGAAAGAAGCCTACTCAAAGAGAAATGTTTGTCAAATACTTTTTGGGTTGAAGTAATAGCATGCTTAGCTTATCTAATGAATAGATCTCCAACCACCAATCTAAAGATGAAAGTCTCTCAAGAAGCATGGAGTGGGACAAAGCTAACTATTTCTCATCCAAGGACATTTAGATGCATAGAATACGCTCACATCTCTTCTGAATTAAGGAAGAAACTTGATGATAGAAGTGAGAAATGCATCTTTACTGGATACAGTGAAACATATAAAGCTTATAGGCTTTACAATCAAATCTCAAAGAAACTAATTCTCAATAGAGATGTAAAATTTCTGGAAAATCAACTCTGGAATGAATCTGAAAATCTGCAAATGGACAGTCAAAATCCATTACTTCCAGTTCTAAAGACATAGAAAATTCAGGATAGCCAATACCCCAACCTACTCTTCCAAGATTGCAGGTACAAGGAAAACTTGAAAATTCTCAGGATAACTCAACTTCAAGCAGAGACTCATGCTCTAAACTTCAAAATCAGAGAACTCAAAGTTTGAGAGAAATCCATCAGCAGTTGGATGACATTGAACAACACAATATTTTTGCATTAATGTCATGTCAACCTACATCTTTTAAAGAAGCAGCTAAGGATCCATATTGGGTTCAAGCCATGAACCAAGAGATTGACTCCATTTAGAAGAACAATACATGGGATCTTGTTGATTTTCCCAGACACAAGAAAAGTATTGGTGTCAAGTGGGTTTACAAAACTAAACTCAATGAAAAAGGGCAGATTGAAAAACACAAGGCAAGACTTGTTGCCAAAGGATTCTCACAACAACCAGGCACTGATTATGGTGAAAATTTTTCTCCAGTAGAAAGATTAGACACTGTAAGGACTCTATTGGCCATAGCATCCCAACACAAATGGAAAGTATACCAGATGGATGTAAAGTCAACTTTCCTGAATGGCTTCTTAGAAGAAGAAGTTTATGTCGATCAACCACCTGAGTTTGAAGTCTAAGAGCATCCAACCAAAGTATATCGGTTGAAGAAAACCTTGTCTGTCTTAAATCAAGCTCCACGATCCTAGTACAACATAATTGATACTTACCTGATCAAAAGTGGTTTCAGCAGAAGCCAAAATGAGCCAACTCTTTACACCAAAATAGATGAACACAGTGAAATTTTGATTGTATGTTTATATGTTGATGACATGATATATACTGGAAATCTTGATTTAACAACTTTTAAACATGCCATGCAATCTGAGTTTGAGATGGCATATCTTTGCATAATGAAATACTTTTTGGGGATTGAGGTTGATCAATCAAGCAAAGGAATTTGTGTCTGTCAGAAAAAAATGCAGCAAACATCATCAAAAGATTTTGCATGGAAGAATGCAATCTACAAAATTGAGCAAGAAAGATAAAGGCCCAACAGTGGACCCTACCCTGTACAAAAGTTTAGTAGGCAGTTTGTTGTATCTTATAGCAACTATGCTTGATATTATGTTTGCAGCCAGCCTTGTTTCTATATTCATGGAATCCCCCAAAGATTCTCACTGGAAGATGACAAAATGGATTTTGAGATATGTTGCAGGTATTCTCAATTTTGGCTTATGGTACACTCAATCTGATTATAATCATCTCTCTGGTAACACAGACAGTGATTTTGCAGGCAGCCTAGATGACAGGAAAAGCACCTCAGGACATGTTTTTCACCTGGGCACGAACCTGATTTCATGGGCATCAAAGAAGCAACCAATTGTATCAATATCTTCTACAGAGGCAAAGTATGTCGCTGCTACCTCAACTTCCTATCAAGTTGTGTGGCTGAGAAGAATATTGAAAGATATGTCACATACAGAGAAGGATCCAACTCCTATCTTTTGTGACAACACCTCAGCAATTGCTCTATCCAAAAATCATGTGTTTCGCAAGAAAAACAAACACATTGACACTCTCTTTTACTTCATCCACGAGCTAGTCAATAATGGTGACATAACACTTCAATTTTGTGGCTCTCGAGATCAGCTCGTAGATATCTTCACAAAGCCACTGGGAAAAACTGTTTTTGATTTTTAGAGACAACACCTGGGCATCATCAGTGCTGATGTTTATAACTGTTGAGTTTAAGTGGGAGTGTTAAATATAGTGTAACCTCAACAGCCTGACTGTACACTGCTAGCTGTCCTAGCCAGCTGTACTATCATTTTTCGATGTTGTTGATTTGCTTGAGCCTATTTATCTCAGCTCTTTTCTCTTTTCTCATATACTCTTTTCTTCATATACCTAATATACTGAATACTATTTTCTGTTCGGCTCCTTCTCTGTATTCTAATTTACCAAATAATTTTCAATAAAAAAATTAAAGAATCCAACACGAGATTATACGTTCGAGTCTTAGTTGCCCTGGCTGCATTATAGCTTCGTGGACAAGAAGAGTTTAGTTGTGCACTGGATCATAGTGTCGGAACCTGTACCGCACTCATCCAGTAGCCGAGGAATTAATTTTCAATAAAAAAAAATTAAAGCATCCAACACCAACCAACTTAATTAAACTAATAGCATCATAGAGAAATCCAAATAATGATAAAAGGGAAATAATGATAAACGGAGCAAGTTGTTCAATCAAAGCTGTGAATTTTTTTGAGGCAATGAATGGTTTAAAATTACAAATCCTTTGACACAATACAATGTGAGGTCATAGTCCTCACTAGATATTAGGTATTCTTGTGGTTTAAAATTACAAATCCTTTGACACACTACAATGTGGTTTAAAATTACAAATCCTTTGACACAGTACAATGTGAGGTCGTAGTCCTCACTAGATATTAGGTATTCTTGATCTTTGATGAACATTTACAAGTTTGAATAGAAGACTATGATCCATCTCACCTTTCCATTCAATATAAATTCATAACAACTTGAAATGATTTAGAAAGATGTTGTGTTGCTTAATAGTATTCAATGAACACAAAACTAGCACAGTCACATAATTTTGGCTGATGAATTGATAAGAGTATTTTATTTACAAACATTAATTAAGGTTTAAGCTAAAATTAAGGTTTGTAAATAAAATATGCATATTAACGTTTATAAGGGATATAATTTTGGTTATATATTTCATTATAAAGGTGATTGTTACTATGGCTAAATGTCAATGATAGATGTTAATGAGAAGACAACTAGATTTAAAGAAAAGGAGGTGGAGGTGAAGGTGAGTGGATATTTGTTGTAAAATCACCATAATCCAAACACAGTGACCTGCATCTTCTTATAGATTATTTATGGTCATGAATGCTCCCTTATTTGTTGATAAATTCATTTCCATGTTCAACCATTTGTTTACATTTTACAAATATCTGCAAAATAAATAATGAAAAACAATATCCATCAATTAATTTTCTCCACACATTTTTTCTCTTAATTTATGAAATCTTATTAGTTCCATAACTATATTTGTTAATCTCAAATCATTTGTATTCCTTATTGGCTTCCGTTGTAGAAATCATGCCAAGGACAAGTAAAGAATTTGTTTTCCTTATTGACTTCCGTTATAAAAACCATGCCCCTTGCACAAGTAAGGGAATTCATAAGTCCCAATTAAAAAAAAGAAGGGTAATTCTCAAGAAATCCATTCGTCCCAATTTAAAAGAAGAAGAGCACGTTTAAATTCCAATTTAAAACAAGAAGTGCGTGTTTCAATAAATTCTAAAATCCCAATTTAAAACAAAAATAAACAAAATACCGGTGTAACTTTAAGCATAAGTCATGATAACCATCTAGGGGTAAATGTAATCAGGGGTAAATGTAATCAATTTAAGTATAATGTAATCAATTTAAGTATGGTGTAAACCATTTACCAATTAATTTTCAATAAAAAAATTTAAAGAATCCAACACCAGATTATCCTTCCAATATTGTCCAAAGAATATAAAAGAAGATATAGCATTTTCTTTTATATTTTATTAGGTTCCTGAACCTGAACCTGTACAAGTCTTAGTTGCTGGACTAGGAGAGTTTAGTTGTAGACTAGATCTTAGTGCCGGAACCTGTACAAGTATTTGTCCAAACCTTGAGCCCCTAAACATGCATAGATGAGGTAGCCTAATCCAACAAAGCTTACTCCTACTCTCTTTACTCACCCTATATAATTTTTATTTAAACCCTTTAAGGTGTTACCGGATAATACTTTCTTTATGTTGAACAAAGATTGGGCTCGGGAGCCCACAGAACTCGAGCTAACCTTCCTACAACTAGTAGGCCTTCACACAGTGATCGAGCAGCAGAGGAATTAATTTTCAATAAAAATATATTAAAAAATCCAACATGAATCAACTTAATTAAACTAATAGCATCCAAGAGAAATCCAAATAATGATAAAAGGGAGCAAGTTGCTCAATGAAACCAATGAATTTTTTTAAGCAATTAGTGACTTAAAATTACAAATTCTCTATCCTCTGAATGCGAGGTCGTGGTCCTGACAATATATTAAGTATTCCTCATCTTTGGTGAATGTTTTCAAGTTTGAATAGAGGACTATGATCCATCTCAAGCGTCCACTCAATATAAATTCATATGAACTGAAATGATTTAGAAAGATGTTATAATACTTAATAGTATTCAATAAACATAAAATAAATCTCAATAACATAAAATAATATAAATTTATACCAACTTGAAATGATTTAGAAACATGCTTTAATAATTAATAATATTCAATGAAAATAAAATTAATCTCAAAAACATAAAATAAAATAAATCTCAAGAGAATCTTCACCCTTGTAATGTTGGCTATAAAGCAATGCCAGCTCTTGGCTTCCCTCATCATTAAAACCTTATGCATCCATCGTGTATAGAGTTTAACCATCTTTTCATTCATTGAAACAGAGGCCAAACCTACATTGAAACACCTCCCAAATTTGCTATCCCTCATGCAACCAATGATCTTTAATTGAACGCACGCACATAGGAATCGATTAGGACGCCTCTTCACATCCATCAAAACGTGGCGAAAATTAACCATTCCTTCCTTGATTGAAAGGCACGTCAAATGTGTGGCATCCATTAGTAGGTTGCTTCACATCCATCAAAACGTGGCCAAAACGAAACATTTGTAGCAATATTACAAATGTTATTCATTCAATTAATTCTTATTAACATTAGAATTTGAAAATGAGGTATTTTATACATATTAGTTTTTGTTAATTAAGTAAACTTCGTGTAGTGAGTAAAGTCAATATTTAATCATATTAAATAAATGTGAAAAGTAAACCAGGAAACGTAAGCATTCAAAAATGCATAATAAATTTTAAGAACATAAAATAATATAAATTTATTTCAACTTGAAATAATTTAGAAAAATGATATACTACTTAATAGTATTCAATGAAGATAAAATAAATCTCAATAACATAAAATAAATCTCAAAAGAGTGGATAAAATTTCACCCTATTTAATGCTAGCTCTTATCTTCCCTCATCAATAAAACCTTTTGCATCAATCATATATTAAGATTAACAATGGCTTCATTAATTGAAACGCACACCAAACCTACATCCATGAGTAGCTTCACATCCATGGTAAAATTTGAAACACCTTCCAAATTTGGCATCCCTCGTGCATCTAACTTAACCAAATTCTCCTTTATTAAAACACACATAGGCATCCATTAGGAGGCCCCTTCACATCCATAAAAAGGTGGCGAAAATTAATCAATGTTTACTTAATCGAAACTCACTTCAAATGTGGCATCTATTAGTAGGCTTCTTCACATCGATCAAAACGTGGCTAAAATGAAGCATATGTAGCAATATTATAAATGTTATCCATTCAATTAATTTTTATTAATACAGAATGAGGTGTTTTATACAAATTAATCTTTGTTAATTAGGTAAATTTGGTAATATGTAATGGTTATAAATCATATGAAGTAAATGTGAAAAAGTAAACAAGAAAACGTAGGCATTCAAAAATGCAAAGAAGTTATGAACATAAAATTTCAATCATTAATTAGGAGAATGGAAACATCTTCAATTTCTAAAGATAAAATTAAATTTTATAATTAAAAGATAATTAATTATACCCATTCCCAATAAATATACACCTTAAAAAACGAAATTATACTTGGTACAAGTACCAAGTGGATAGACGTACACCAACATAGTAAACTTTAATATGTTCGTCCTTATCTATTAAAAAACATCGACATAGTAAACTTTAATATATTCATCCTTATCTATTAAAAAGCACCGGCATACAAAGGATTCAAATAAAACCCTCATTATCACGACAAGACAATTAATTGAAAATACAATGCGATTGTGGTCTATTTTCAAATCAATTTCCAAGTAAAGCAAAGACAGGAACTAGACACAAGTCAGATATGAAATTAGTGGAAATATCTAACTATGACGCAATGGCTCATCCATTGAAATTTCTGATACAATGTACAACATAATCTCGGGACAGTCTTATTCCTGTTTATGTTTTTGAATCTTCCATTTATCCCTTGTCTACAGTATTCGTAACAAAATATCTGTAATAGTTTTATTACTTTTGTACGTGCATGATCTATGTAGATGCCATTCCTTGTCATTCATGATCATGATCATGATCATGATCTATGTAGATGCATTCACAAGTGTAAAATTTGTCTTTCTGGATGCTTATATGTATGAATAAGCCTATGTTGAACATCCAACACCTTACGATATCGAAGGTAGAGATAAGTTGGTTTACAAGTTAATGAGATCCGTGTATGGATTGAAGCATTCTCTTACTATTTGGTATACGAGGGTTGAAGCATTCTCTTACTATTTGTTATACAAGGGTTAATAGTTATTTTTGGATAAAGGTTTTTACATGGGAAAATTGAATCCAATCTTGTATATGAGAGTTTTTACATGGGAAAATGTATATGAGACATATGAGAGATACATATTATCAACGTTTATGTTCATGATTTGATTTGATTTATACAAACAAGAGATAAAATCTAATTCAAAAATTTCATGTTGCAATGTTCATGATTTGATTTATACAAGAAAGAGATAAAATCTAATGCAAAAATGTCATGTTGCAATGGCACAAGAATTTGAAATGACCAATTTTGGGTAAATGCATTATTCCTTATGGAAGTGTACCACTATTCAAAGGAGTATTTATTTATCAAATTATTTATGAAACAAGGTATGCATTTGTATTTTTTTTTTTTTTGTTTGTTAATTTGTGCGGGACCTGTTGGCTATGCGATTAACCTGTGGCTTGAGAAATCGCGACTCAAGGGCATCTAATCCGTCACCCGGGGATCGCACCCGGCCTGAGCCACACCAACCCTTAACATGGTTGGATTTTTTGTTCCCGCAGGTTTCGAACCAGTGACTTTAACATCACAGAGTGGCTTAACAACACACTCTGTCACCGACTGTCCTACACCTTGGGGACGCATTTGTATTTGTTTTAATAGAGAGATTTTTGATAAAAGTATTCAAGGAGGTTACAACCCCATTAAAACTTAAAAAAGAAATTAAAAAATAAAAATGCAATTTCTAATGTGCATGCTACATTGTACATAATTCATAGTAAACTTCTAATGTATTTCACTATAAGGATGATAGAAATTGTCTACTGAACAAGTCTTATATCTTGTTCTAAGGACGATCCTCATGAATTTTATGGGTGGGAAACAAAAAAAACATAAAAGTAATTTATTAGTAATTCATGTTAGAATATATAATTCCTACTTATCTAATATGATGTATTAAGAAGTAGAGTCAATCTCTAAGTGAGTTGTGTGATCTTATTATTAGGATTTTTTTAGGGAGTTGGATTTATGAGATCCTAGATTCGTGTTTATGGTTGAGATATTTGCTCAACCTCTCATCCTATATTTGGAATAAGTTAAATCTGATAACTATCAGTGAGCTCTATATAATGAGCCACAAATGTATTGTATAATATAATCAAGTAATCTAATAGTGTTGTGTTATAATGTCTATCTCATTTGTTAATTATTCATGTTTTGGTATAAATTATTTTTCCACTCGGAAGTTTGAGTTACTAGAATATATAAATACTAATTGGGATGTGTTATTGGATGCTTGAAAATAAACCTCTAGTTACATTCTTTTCTTGGACCAAAATCTATGTCTTAGAGAAACAAGAAGTAGGAAATTGTGTCTCTCTCTTTCATATAAGGTAAATACATTACTTACACCAACAAGTTCTCATGGTATTAAGTTCTCATGTCATTTTGTTTAGAATTTTTTTATGAAATTTATAAATGTTTGAAAAACATCCAACTATTATCAATTATGACAAGAATAAAAGGAACAATCACGTGTTTCTTACTAGAATTAAACCTATTAAAAATCATCAACATTTCAACAAAGACGACTCGATGTATGTTATTAGTAATTCATGTTTTGGTATAAATTATTCTTCCATTCAGAAGCGAGCTAGTAGAATAGATAAATACTAATCCGTATGTGTCATTGGATGTTTGGAAATAAACCTCTAGTTACATTCTTATCTTGGATGTAAAGATATATCGTAGAGCAATAAGAAGTAGGAAACTGTGTCTCTCTAAGGTAAATACATTACTTACCTTCAACAAGTTCTCATGCCATTTCGTTTAGAAGAATTTTATTAAAAATGTCTCAAAATCATCTCAATATTATCATAATATTATCATTTATGACAACAAAATGTATTGGAATTGAACATATTAAAATCCATCGTTATAATAAACATGATTTAGTTCATAGTGAGTGATAATTTCATCCAACCTATGAGAAAGTTCTCCACCATGTTTGTAAACTCCAAAAAAATAAAATAATAAAAATGTTTGCCAGCTCTATCATTATATATACACTACAACTGCATATGGGGAAGATTTTTATGTAATGTAATGAATAAATATCATTCTAAATTCATTTAACTCGAAATGTAGCAACTGTCAAGAGGGATTGAATATTTGGAGGTGCAAACCCTTTTTAGAGTGCAAATCTTGAGGAATGGTTACAGGTTTTCACCTAGAGAGATTTAATTCCTATGAGACTTGAAAAATCCAAAATTAAATGGATCTAAAATTATATTTTTTTTTTTGTAAATAAAAACATTTGTATTACCTTAGCTAACAAAAGCTACACATGTGTGAGGATGCACCAAAACTCACCACATGTTCTGCCACATAAGTGGAAATCAGATTAGGTGGACGATATTGTTCAAAGACCAAAAAGTGACACCTTTCTGAAAAAACAAGGGGACTTTGCGTTCGTCCTGGCGGATTTTAAAGGCATATGGTTGGCAACAAGTTAGGAAACAAATTTCCACATGATTTCTTGATAGGGAGTCTAACATGACGTCTAGGCGTTTTTTGAGGAAATGTTGATTATGGAGCTGTTGAGCTAAGTCCATTTGCATCTCAAAAATCAAGACTAGGTGGTCTTCCATGAGCCTGCAAGAGCTAGGTGGGTCGTGACTTCCTAGAGCCGAGTGAACTTTATTTTATGTGTATGTCGCTCTATGGGTTTCTTACTTGGTAAATCAACCACCCCACTTTATTCAGGGGTACTCGTCGTTGGCGTCAACAAAATTCTTATAATAATATTTCATGAGAGGAGCGATTTCCTCTTCAACCATACATCTTGTAATGGTTGGCTCATGGGAAATCAAAGCGGATCTCGTCCCTGTTGACAGTCACTTGTCCATGGTGGTATTCTCCAAATTAGGTGGAATTTCCTCTCAATTAGGAGGAATATCCTCCTCCACTATGCCTCCCCCATAGAAATGCTCTGAGTTAGATTGATGAAGCTCAGTTTGAGCATCCTTGAACCAGTTCTAGCTAGAGCGGGGAGAGTGGCCCTAGTTTCTTCCTCGAAGGGGAGAGAGAAAGGTTGTTCTTATGCACTTATGCGTTCATATTTGACTATAGTAGGTCATACCATGTTGGGACTTGCCTCTATTGCGAGGCATGGCAAGGAAAAACACAGGGGCGGGGAAATGACAAAAGGGAGGCCAGCGGTGTGAACAATTTCTAGAAGGAGAGTTACAAAGGTTCTGCAAGATCAGAACATAACAACAAGGGGACGATGAAAAACTAAAGACAATTGTCCAAGATAAAAGCCACAGTGAGGAGAAAACAACATGATGATGGAGGAATTCATGGCCTGGGTAGCCATGAATGGTAGGTTGATGAAGCTTTGCTGCTTCGAACATGTACCAAGGGGCCAAACTTGAGTAGCCATTAAGATTGTCGATCTATCCCAACACACTGAGCTCTGCTTGATATGAATGTTAGGAATATCGACTAGACAGAGGAGGAGAGTGATGGTGAGGGGCTTTAAATTCCCTCATTGTCAGTGGGCCATGTCAAGTGTGTGCACGAGATGTCACCCCATCTAGGGGATCTAAAATTATATTAAAACATCACAATGATAATGATAAAATAGAATATATTAATTACTAATATTAATTAAAATTAATTATATTATATTAAGTTTTTAATAATTTAAAAACTAAATTTAATAAAAATATAAGTTTCAAACTTTATATTTTTAACTAAACATACTATTTTATAATAATATATTCCTTATATAATTATAGATTATATTTAAAAATTAATTTATTATTAATAGTTATCATATTTTAATGTATTATATATTTATATGGAGTAAATAGATATGATTTTGTATTTATTTAGATTAACATTATGTATTAATAATAATACACCATGATTATAATAATATATCCAATTATATGTTCATTATTGAGATAAATAAATATTAATAATTTTTTTATAATACATTAGTATTTTAATAATTGATTATTTTATTACAAATGTTTGGAAAACTAAGTAAAACATTTTAAGAGAAAAAGATAAAAACAACATGAAAAAACTAGATTTAAAATAAATCCACTCAAATGAGGATTAATGTAGAAGATATGAATACCAAATTTTCCATATTAACATTATTAATTCTTCTATATGCTTCTTTAAGTGGAAGAAAGAAGACATCATAAAAACTTTCCTTCTTATAATAGTTAACCTTTTTTTAAGCTTCTTTATGTGGAACAAAGAGAGTACATGAACTTGATTCACTATCATATTTCCTAAGATATTATTAGTTAGTGTGGATTTTTCTTCCTTGTTTAGATATACAAGAGGGAACAAAGAAGAAAAAAAAAATGGAATAATTAATAATTATTATTTTAAAAGAAAATAATTATATCTAATAGTTAATGTTTCCTCTTAAGAGGTCACAAGTTAAAATCTAGAGGAGGATAAGGTATGTATACCTCTTTAGACTTTACTAATCAAATTGTTGAGCAGAGGAGGGTCCCTTGTCCTATAAAGAAGGGAATCTCATACACCAATTTGGTGTGGCTTGGCAGTGACCTTAAATATAGATTATTATTATCATTATTATATATCAAATGTATATTTTTATTTCTATACTTTTGTAAATGTCATTAACACAAACAATTTATTTTTTATTATATTATAAATCCTTTAAAATGTAATTTTTTTTTCAATAAATAAAAATAACCATAAAAAAAAACTAAACACTTTCCATATTTTTTCAAAACTAAACATTTCCATATTACAAAATCTTTCCTATGCTTGTTCAATTTACAATTGAAAACAACAACAACAACAGCAAAAAAAAAATCATCCAACAATCTCATATTATCATAAATCATTTTATACTTTTAATAAAACTTTAGTAAACACTTTATACTTTATAATTAATTTATAATTTCTAATGTATTAAATGTTTATATAATACAAACATATTGTGAGTCTATCAGATTAGAGTTTTGGTTTTATGCCAATCATATACCATCCACTTGCATATAAAACAACAAAATTGAGGTTTCATGCATGTGAATCGGCGTGCACCGACTAAGTAAACTTTAATGTGTTTGTGCTTTTATTCTTCTTTATATTGTTGAATTTTTCCAATGATCCTCAGCGCACAGTTAGCAGTGGTAGATATGTATCAAAAAGTCTGTAATAGTATTATGACGTCTGTTAGTGCATAATCTCTGTAGATCCACTCATCCCTTAGCATTCATCAAGACAAGTGAATAATTGCAAATGTGTTTTATTGCCTCTTCCGAAACCCTAAAAATAATTGTCACCTGCCTTCGGAACATCGGACGGGAAAGGTTAAAATTTGTGCTCTGATACAGTTGCTGGGTTGTGTCATCACGTGGCGACGATCGAAAGGGAATAAAAGCATACTGCATCTCGTGATTGATCTGGTCCTGTTTCGGCCATCCGCTTATTTTCTCGATAGTTACTGTAAGGGTTCACTAAAAATTATTGTATAACTAGTTACACAGATAAGTTAGAAATCTCTATCTCAGACTATAGCTAGTCCGATAAGTTCTCTTTTAACTCGAGGGTTTCTTATAGGAATGACTGTGCGGCTGATTATCTTTTAAACTTTTATAATGATTACACTTTAGATGTTATTATGCATGCTATTATTGAAATGGTGCAAATAATTTAGACTAATTTACAATTGTATAATATGTTTGTATAATCCATTGTACTTTACATGTTATCATTAATTATCTTTTGAAATGTTGTAATCGATTTTGTCTTCTTTTGAAATGGTGTAAGCAATTTCGTCACTTCACAGTTGTATAATTTTATTATTGAAATAATGGATGGTGGTGTATTTTTTTAAGTATTTTTTCTGTTTTATCATATATGATCAAAAAAGTATTACTTTAACTCCTAGTTTGTATAAGTTTATTTTAATATATGTTTTTTTCTTGTAATGAATAATGTAAAGATATACTCATAAAGATGTAGATCTATTGACAAATGCCCTGTAAATAAATAGAAGGAAATAGTGTAAAAATTTAAACTAGTTTACATAATATATTTGTATAATCCATTATATTTTACATCTTATCATCAATTATCTTTTAAAATGTTGTAATCTATTTTGTCTGCTTTACGATCTTTTGAAATGTTGCAATCGATTTCGTCTACCTCACAGTTGTATAATTTTATCTCTCAAATAATGGATGGTGTTTTTTTGTTATAATATATGATGAAAAGGGTACAACTTTAAATCGTATAAGTTTGACATAAGTTTATTATCTTTTAAAATGTTGTAATCTATTTTGTCTGTTTTACGATCTTTCGAAATGTTGCAATCGATTTCGTCTACCTCACAGTTGTATAATTTTATCTCAATTAATGGATGGTGTTTTTTTTGTTATAATATATGATGAAAAGATTATAACTTTAAATCGTATAAGTTTGACTGACATAAGTTTATTGTAATTTTTTTTAGTATATACAAAATAAATGATGTAAATCGTATAAGTTTGACATAAGTTTATTGCATTTTTTTTTT
>ML778588.1:1393904-1406371 GCA_009831015.1 Picea engelmannii | reverse complement strand
CTCCAGGATTCACGAGAGATACTACAGCCCTAGACTTCACATCCATAAAGAATAACAGGTGTAACAAGAGTCTCAAAGAGGAGTTTCTTCTTATCCCAACTCCAAAGATCAACTGATTTACAATTGTTTTCAAGCCCATAATAGGCTTTTCATCCTCCAATAATCATTTTCTCAATGCTATAATTCCAATTGAGCTTGTGGTGAATATCAATTCCAAGATATTTGTATGAAGTCGCTTCCTCCAAGTTGTTGTTGTCATATACAAAGGTATCATAAGGAATCTTATTGGATTTAATAATCATAACCTTAGTCTTATCAGTATTAACAGTCATACCTATATTGGAGCAAAAATCCTTGAGGATTCTTAGTTGGTTTTCAAGATCATGGGGACTCCTTGCCATAAGAACAATATCATCGGCATAAAGAAGAGAATTGATTCCTATACCCGTGAGAGTAGCACTGACACAACCTTCTTTTTCCAAGCATTCTTCTAACTTATCAATGTATATGACAAAACGGGTAGGGGATAAGGGACAACCTTGTTTGACTCCAATATTGCAGTTAATCTTTTTTGACCAGCCCTCAGTGTTTTTAAACTTAGCAATAACATTCTCATACATCCTTATTGCAACATCCCTCAACTCGACAGGAACTTTTATCTCTTCGAACCTATTCCAAAGGTTTTTCCTAGGAACCATATCAAAAGCTTTTCTAAAGTCAACAAAACAAGAAAAAAAATTGGTTTTAGTATTGTGGAACTCCTCTGCAATGATCCTAAAGGTAACAAGATGGTCCACAGTTGAATGATATCTCCTAAGTCCAGCCGGGCATTTAGCTCTTTTACCGTGACTTTCTAGCCAAATGCTAATCTTCTTTTCCAAAATAATTCCATAAAGCTTGGCTAAAATCGGGCTAATCATAATGGTCCTATAATTAGAGGGAATGTTTTTATCCCCATTTTTAAAAATAGGAACAATGAGGCTTTGTGTCCAGGGTTTATGGAAGCCCTGCTTCACTGCTAAATTGAAGAGCTTGTGTATGTGAGGAATAAGGATTGGCCCCCCGATTTTAAAAATTTCAGCCTGGTAGCCTTCAATGTCCTTAGCTTTCCCATTTGTGAGATGCTCAACCCCAAACTCTATGTCATCTAAAGAAAAAACTCCTTCCTTTGTAGGTACAATAGGAATGGTGTCCATGGAATTAGGGAACTCGTAAAAACTTTTAAGGTAGGAATTCTAGTCCGTTAAGGGAATCCTATTATTTTCTTTAGAATTGTGTTTTAGAATTTGGCTCCAGAACTTCTTAGAATCCAACTTGTATAGATGTGAAAGTTGTTCTTCCCTTTTATTGATATAGTATCTTTTTTTCCATTTAATTAGGGATTTGTACGTATTGATCTTATCGAGTTTTAAGGGCTCATTAGAAACATCCCTAATGGATTTCCTTGCAATTTTATATTCTTTATCATACCAATGGTTGGTTGTTCTATTATTCTTTTTATGGGACACCTCGAAAGAGAACTTATTAATAGAAGTGGAAGGTGTAGTTGTAAAATTATGATAGAGTTCTTCAATGTTGTCCTTATAAGTTAGGAGGTTTAATTTACTATTTAAATCGTTTAAGAAAATGTCAACTTTACTTTTGTCAAAGTGCAAATTCCTTTGATTATCATAATTCTCTTCAATGGTGCTCCTATGCATGGAAAATTTTAGAGTTAGGGTTAAAGGTATATGATTAGAGTCATGCTCATGGTCATTTAAAAGGTCAAAAGTTGTTATTTGGTTGGAAACGGGGATATCAGATATCACATAAGATACAACACTACTACCTAGACCATGAATACAGGTCATTTGGTTGGAGTTTGGCCACTTAATTACTCCATTGCAAATTATTAGGTCTTTACAACTGTAGATCTTGACCAACTCAATACCAAACAAATTCTCAATTAAGTCTTCAGAGCGTCTTTTGTAGCTATTAGATAAAACAAGGTCCTCATCTAGCCATAAAGGATTATGGTTGGATTCATCTCTTAAAAGAGTAGCTTGTTTAGTTGTAGTCCTAGCATTAAAGTCTCATAGAAGGAGGATATTGCCTTCATTTTTCAAATTATAAATATCGTGTTCTAAATTATTATAGGGACAATTTTTATCTAGATTATTTTTCTTATAAAAAGTAGAATTAATAGGTGCGAAATAACAAATTGCTATATAAATCTTCTTAGCATTGGTGTCTGAAATTTCTATCCAAATGTATTGATTAAGAGGGTCAATCTTATGAAGTTGAATGTGAGGATAATTTTTTTTTCTAATATAACAAGCTATGCCTCCTATCCCTCTAAGGTGGGATTTTTTGTTCCATGTCGACCACAAGACAAATCCTTCCATGCTAGGGACCTTAGACTCATCATGCTCCAAAGTTTCCGCTAGACAGATAATATCAATATCACTCAGGATCCAACTTATCATAGGACATTGGCGCCATGGAAAGCCACGACAATTCCAAAAAAGGATCCCAAGTGTCCCAAATTCCTATTTATTATTATCATTCTGGTCTCTATCCCTAACAATAGCTTTTCGATTCCTAATTATTGCCCATTTTCCTTATTTCCTGGCTTCTTTTACCTTTTGAACTTCCTTCCTTAATTCAACTTGGTCTTCGGGAGTGAGGTCTTCATTTATAAATATTCCTGACCCTTTTAATCTTGGAGATTTACTAAGTATGTTATATTTATGGTCATTACAACTTACTTTGACACAGATAAACCTATCTTTGTGATCAATTATTTTTCCTAGCCTCTTTGCCTCTATGAGGTAAGCTGTATAAATTTGTGATTTATTTTTTAATTCTTCTTTTACTATTTCTAACGTATCATCCTCTTGTTGTTATTTTATACCAAAAATTACGAGGTTCAAGGCTCTTTTGTGATGCTCATGGTCCAATTTGATTAGCTCATTCATTTCCTCTTTGATGGGTTTGATATTCAATTTGTTTTCCATATTATTGAGGGTCAAATTGTTGGTTAGTTTTTCTTCTAGCTCTTTAATCCTATCTCTCAAGTTGTGATTTTCTTCAACCCCTCCTTCTTGGGTTGATTGTTTATGTTTTTCTATTTCTTGAATTCTATCATTCATTGTATGCAATTCACTCTTGAACCCTAAGAATCTATCCTCTAATTGAGTTTGAATGTTATTTWTTTYTTTTTTTTATCAATCATTGCCTCTAGCTCTATTTGGAGTTTTAAGTCTCTTTCTTCACTCCTTTTTCCTAATGTTTCTAACTCTATTTGGATTCTGACATCTCTCTCTTCTCTTTTTTTTTTCTACTAATTCCATATAATCGTAAAGGATCTCTAGGGTGATTTTGACATCTCTCTCTTCTCTTTTTTTTTTCTACTAATTCCATATAATCGTAAAGGATCTCTAGGGTGATTTTGGGGGGCCTCCCCTTGTTAGGCTAAGGTTTTGGAATAGGTGGTGGAGTGCTCATATTGAAAAGAAAAGAAAAAATATGTAACAATTATTATTATTGATTGACTTTATCTCTCAAATCAACTTTTACTTCTCAAACTTAAAATAAAAAAATAAATATTAAAATTGAATCAAAGTTAAAAGTGATTCTTCTCATTTCAAATGTCCAAATGCTCAACCTTTTGAAGAAGGCAAAAATTACTCTGTTTAATTTATAAAATTTACATTTGATTACTTATATCCACACATATATTAATTTATTTCAACTCAAATGATGAAATATATATAATAAATACTTTCTTATAAATTATAAAAAAAAATATTTAATTTTATTTAGTTTTCAATGTTTAAAATAGTTAAATATTTAATTTTATTTAGTTTTCAATGTTTAAAACAACTATTTTAATAGTAGTCACATGAATTTATTTTGATTTTCTTTTTAATTAAAAATATATAAAATAATAATTAAATTTAATTATATATTTATTATTTAAAAGAACACTTTTTAAAATTAATGTTGTATCTTTCCATCTATATATGAGTGGGTATAATTGTTAACAACATGTGTTTTTTCCTAAAAGGTTACAACTTTTATCCGACAATCAAGGGGATGTCAACACCAATTAAGGAAAAAAAAATGTGACTTTAAATAATTTGATATAAAATTGTATTTTTATAGGATTATAAACTTTTGATTCTTAAAATAGTAACTCCTAAGTGACTGTCATTTTAGAGATGTATACATTACAAATTGTAATTGTTATTTAATAAAAAATTTACTTTGAAAAACATAAAGTGTAGGTAAAGTAAGTGTTGGATCTACTATATTGTTTCATCTTCCTTGTTTCTCAACCTATACTCATAGATAGATAAGACATTGAATATACCAAGTTGTGATAATTCACCATGTCTCAAACCATGTTCTTAATATTGACACACTCTTAAGTTTACAACTCCATAATTTGTTTTTTTTTTCGCTACATAATTTTCATCAATAAGGAAATTTCGCCATCCATGTTAACATATTGAGTCTATGGTTTCTACAATGGACATGGTTGTTTTATTCTTTGAAATAGTGACTTCCTAGCTTTTGACGATTCTTTGTATGTCAACTATCTCGCAAATGGGAAAATGACCTACATACTTATGTGTCATTGATAAATAGTTGAAGCCCTTCATCCAAACCAATTGACTTACTAACACTCCCCAAGTTATGATATTATCCTAATTACACTAAAACTTAGAACAAATAATTACACACATAACCAAAGGAAACAAATCCACCAATTCATCACCTACGAGTATTCAACTCCCCATATTAAAAGGAGAAATGCTACCTATCTATTATCTCATATTTCAATGATGTTTGAGTCTACTTTATTTAGAGAGTGGAATCCCACAATTATGTAACCAGGTTGATGACCATTACCTACATTGAATTCTACCCAACTTACTATTTGATTAACTAAGCCCCCAAGGAATTCAAAAATATATGGAGATGTTCCAAGCATGGATATTACTCCACTTGCATCCAAATATCTAAGTCCTAAAGAAAAACAAACTTCAATTCACTATAAAACCTTCCATGATCCCACCTTGATTGGACATTATGAAGAAATGTTGTTGATTGAACTTCCCCGTTGAATTCAATTTGTTTGAAATGGAATCACTTCACTCCCCATCAATTAATAACAAAAGATTTGACATATTATAAGATTAACATGTGTATAGATTCGAGTGAATAATCTCTTATGTGGTTAGAAGGGTGGTTAGAAGGGTTAGGTAACCTAGTGCATCGATATTTTGATATTTTGTTTTAAATATGCACTTAATCATGAGATTAGGGGATGAGGGACCATGTATGTTTAGTTTTGTCTCTAAAGGAGTTTTTTCAAGTTTACTCGTCTCATTAGCCAATTTCCCACTCTATGTTATCATGTGAAAGAACTCAACCTCCTCAAACCTTGTCAATTCTTTATTTATCTTGTGGAATATTCTCGGTAATCCACTTTGATTTTGACCAGAATTTTGGGGCATAGAATCTTTAATAAAAATTAAGCTCATATGTTTCCTATCATTTGTTAATACAATTGGGGTTCTATATACCCAATAAATTTGTTACTAGTTTAAGCATAATTTAAAGAGACTACATCAAAATGTTTGTAACAGAGGAGAGAAAGCGCATGGACTGGTGGGAGGAATCCATGGAACTCGAGTACCTTTTGATTTCAGGACGCCTCACTTCACAAATTAGAAGTGATATTTTTATCCTGCAAAGAAGTAAGAATAAAGTGTTAATATCAATTCTATATTTCAATTAATAAAAAGAATAAGATCATAAAATAAGTTGAAGGCGTAACTTATCTTGGGTTCGGATTGAATTTCGGTTATCTTCTTATTCCCTCGTGAAGTAAGAGATCTGAGACTCGGGAGGAGGAGCAGGTTCATAATAGTCTGATGGGTTCCCTCACAAGAAAACGGACCCGTCATCAAAAAATATATCTATGTGCATGATCAATTATGAATTAAAAGAGAAAAACCAAATAATGGTAGAGTTTTGTTACTTCTGTCGGTCTTGTACATGTTCTATTAAATTTTTTTAAGTACAAAGAGGTATAACCGTCGAAGGAATCAAATAAAAGTAATTATCGAAGTTCATTACAGAGACCAAATGACGAATAATAATTACCGAGATTAATTATAAATCTAATTAAAGGTATAGTAAGAAATGGAGACAAATCCTCAACAATATACAGACGTAATTCTAAATTAGAAAAATCGAAATATCAAGGGAAGAAACTTCAGAGAATGCATTAACCCTTTAACAGAGAACATATTTAACATAATACAGAGACGAAATTCTAATTCGGGAAAATTAATTACCGATGAATAATTTCAGAGAGGTAGATATAGTAAGTATTTCTTACAGAGGGAAGTGATTACAGTAAGCGATTAATAACCAAGAAGCTTAAAGAGATGCAAAGGGTCGTGATCTAGGAACATGGATTATTACTGAGAAAACCTATTTTTCGTTAAGGCATATCAATGTAAACGCGCAAACCTTTGAAAACCTTTTAATATAGTATACATGGTATTCAATTCAAGTTCCAGTGTAATGGAAGAACGTTTATGCGAGGAAATGTTTTAACAGTACAACGTGCATGGTTCAAAGACAAAGTTATTTTTTTAAGAGAATGATATGTTAAGCTTAATAGAATGATATGTTGCGAGATGATAAGATTTCTGCCAACGCGGAGAGTCACGGACTTTACAAGAGGATAGTAAGAGACTCGCTATCAACAATTTTGGAATTGATTGTGACCTAGGTTAAGAAGAAAACCTTATATGCCAAAGAACATAACTAGTTTTATTTTTTCAGAACCCCTCAACATACACAGTATTTGTTCCAGAGACGTTACTACAGTCTTTCTAAACCTAAACAGTGTGATAAAAATATAAAAGATAATTGTACCAGCAAGTGCAAGTATTTATTACAGTGAGAGTTTTACCCACGGGTTTTTGAAACTTGGAAAGAAAACGCAGATAAATACAGAGACACATAGCACCAGAATGTGGTTTAAAAACCTAACAGGGAAATACTTAACACCAGAAAACTCTTCAAACAATTTTCATAGCATGTAGAGCTCTGACCTGATAATACGAAACCCTGCCGGCATGTTGTTTTCTCCATCCACACTGAAGGTCAAAAGCCATCAGAGTATCGTGGTCACAAGGAGCAACACAATGTAGGAAACTATTGAAACAGGACCGAAATAGTCGACTACTAGGAGCGTAATGGCGCCTCGATCCCTTCATCCATGGGTGAGAGTGACAGAGTACGCCCCCTCCTCACTGCCATGTGGAATCGGTGAAGTGGATAACCCACATTGGGTAGTTTCCTGCAAAGTCAGAATCTGGGGTATTGAGTAGGCGATACTTCATAAATAACCTGCTATACCCTAAATGCAATGACAAGTCTTAATGTCCGAAGTTCATGAGTGACTTGGCATCCACCATAATTACATTAAAGAGCCACATTAACCGTGTTATCGTGTGTGTGTAACTCAATTCGTATGAACAGAGGGGTTAGCATATGCGTATAGTTTGTAACACAATTGTTTAGTGGGGTTATCGTATGCCTGATGGTTGTAGTATAGTTTTTTTACAATAGTAAGGCTAGTATAGGAATGACTTTAATCCTAGCACGTTTATACCATGGACTTTAGTAATATTTTATAAGTACGTCTCCCTGTGTTAGAGTTTAATTACAAATTTATGGGGAGAACTTTTATTAAACAATATGAGAATATGTCGTTAGGGTTAGGAATTATTTCTCCTAGGTCATACCAACACAAATGATGGATTAACTTTATAGTAATACCAACACAAATGATGTATTAACTTTATTACACTATAGGATAGTGTAATAAATTATAATAATACAAGTTATGAACTAATCCTTCAAACACTATGGAATAGTGTAATAGAATATAATGGTAAGTTATGATTTGGGTTTTTAACTACCACTCATGAAAAATTATATAATTCAAAGAGTAGTATAATTTTTAACAAGACCAGCTAAGTCCCGGAAGAGTTGTTATTAGTTCCGTTTCAAAATTATTACCTATAATAAATTTCATAGATAACATGAGAAGCATTACATAATAAATTACATAGATAACATCAGAAGCATGTAACTGGTTAACACTTACATGTGACCAACAATAGTCTATACTTAGCATTTAAGAAATAAATGATTTTTACAGCTTATATCACTATATCATAATTAACATTATCTATATAAATTATTTTTTATATGAAATTTTAATTAGATGAAATAAAATAAATTTCAAATAAATTATTAAAAACACTACCAATGCCATGGAGATGTTCACTTTCAAAAAATGACTACTATTGAAAATCTCTATGTGTATTGAAAATTTATTTGTTTATAAAATGTAATGAAAATGTTTTTGCCTATAAAATATAGAAGAGGTTTGCTTAACAATTTAAATTTAATTTTTCAATTTTTATGTAAAACTCTCTTTGCTCGTAAAGTGTAATGAAGATGTAAAGATATTTAAGATCATTGAAATGTTATCATTTAAATTTCTCTCGAGCATGGTTTTTAGGTAGTGTTTTTTTTTTTTAAATATGATAAAAAATATTTTTAAGAGAATTGAAATTTTATCATTTAAATATCTAGAAAAGATGGTTTTAAGATAATTATTTAAAATATAATAAAAAAAAAAAATTCTTCTTTACATATTTACCACATATTTCTTCCTTTTTCTTCCATGCATATTTACCACATATTTCTTCCTTTTTCTTCCCATTGCCATCTTGAGCACTCAACCACTTTTTGGTAAAAAGTTTTATTCACGGTAATTAGAATGTTCTACTTATGTACACATATTAAGAGGAATCCGAGATCAATTTCCTTTTTATAGATCAATTTCTTTTTTATAGATTTATTCTTATGCGCAACTCTGCAACTTCCCTTAGCTTAAAAAATTCAAGGTTGTGTATTTATTAGCACAGTCGTTAACTTGTGATTGGTGAACGTCGAAAGGCTTAACTCGTGGTTGGTGAACGTAAACTTGCCTCATCTAGGTGTCTGCTATTCACTGTGTTTAATCAGGACGTTTGTTGCTCACTATTTTTACTCGGATCAAACCAGTCTCAATATTGCTAGCCACTATATTAAATTTTAAATATGATCAAATAAAAGTAAAAAAATAAACATGTAAACGGTTGTCTTTATAATAGTGAGGAAGTTAGTGGTTGAAATCACAACTATTGATTTATTGGGACGAATGAGAATATTCCATCCATATTTAATCTTGTCCATAGAAAAATGATTAAGTACTAAAAACCTATTAAATGTACCCATTGTCAATAGGTGTACACCTTTCTACGTAATTACCTTACAACATGTTTTAAGTTAATATTTCTTAATAAATAAAAAATATAAATTAAAAATTATATATATAATCAATAATATCTAGATGGACGGATTCTGAGTGAGAGACAGTTATGAACATGTCGATAGGGTATCCATATCTGTTGTACATCTAATAATCTATTAGGTTCCTAATTTCCTTCATAGAGTTGGATCTCTACAAATTACATGAAATTAAATTTAACGAAAATATGAACCTTGTCAAATCCGTATATTTGGATGTGTACATAAAGTTAGGTATGAAATTGCACAGTTTGTTTGATAGGCTTGATTCTCAATCCAATACATATCACAAAATCTAATTCAAAATTGAAAATCATTTACAAGTAAGACGTTTCAGTCAAATATGGTAAAATATTTATTGGAAAATTAAAAGTATTATAAATAAAAAAAATTATTGATATTTTGATAAAATTAAACATTATAATAATAATGTTGACTAAAGAAAATGAGATCGCATCATATATTCAGAGTTCATATAGACGAGCACTAAATTGTATAAGTGAACATGATAAGCCCAATACTCCCCAAAAAAAATGTCGAGACCATCAAGAGGAAGGCAAAAGGCACCTTCACATAGATGTATTCATTAAAAAAAAATGGATTATAAACTGATGGAAAGGAGTTTGGAATTTTTTTGGGTGATTAAGTTATCTTTTAAATTTTAATGACAAGTCTTTTTAAAAGATTATGATCAAATTTTTTATCCAACAACATTTCCATTTATTGAATAAAACTATAAATTTTAAACAAAATTTCTATCAATCAAATACACTTATAAAAATCAAAATTTCTTTCAATCAAATACACTTATAAAAATATAAATTTTAACAAATTTTTTTATAAAATAAATATAAATTTTAGCAAAATTTTTATAATTGTATAAAAAATTTAGAAAATGAAATTAAAGTTTTGTGCTTATTAATTTATTTCCAAGGACAGCGTCATTTACATTGATCATTTCCGTTGCACGAAGGCTTCTAAAGAGACGCCTACTATATTTAATGACGCGGTGCCTACTGTTTTCAAGTAATTTAGTTTAACTATATTATAATTTGGATTTTATGGGGTAGTTTTCTTTGAAATTTGGTTAAAATATTTTAATGGATGAGATTACAAAATTTAAGTTTCTTAAATGTCTTTAAGAAGAGGAAATCTGTTTTTTCAATAAAAAGTAAAATTTAATGAGAAAAACTTACGATTCTTTTATCACCATATTCTAATGATGTTGGACAAAAATAATCCAAATCTCAAAACGTTTAAAGTGCATAGAGTTTCTATGAAGGTTTTTAGATTCTTCTCATGATCTCACATTGTTGTTTTGGGAATAACAATTATGTACATAAAGTAAGCTCTTCAATTTAGTTATTTAGTAAGGTTTTTAAAAAATTTAGATTCAAAGTCTCATTATATCTATTTTTAAAAGTTGGGATAAAAGTAATCCCTTAGAACCGTTATGATTAGACCTATTTTATATAAGCTATATGGAAGTATTTTGGAAAAGAAGATGAGTACATGGCTTAAAAGAAATGGAAAAAGAGGTAAAGGCTAGGCTACCTTTCAGTTGTGGACCACCTCGTTACATTTAGGATCAATGCAAAGGAGTGTTGTAATGATGAAACTATTCTTCTTTGTTTTTCGTTGATTCTATAAAAGCTTTTTACATTGTTCCGAGGACTAAGGGCTAGTCGAACGGAATTAACTATAATATAGGAGTCAAGCAAGGTTTCCCCTTATCCCCTATCATTTTCGACATCTATATTGATAAGTTAGAATATTGTTTGGAGGATGTAGGTCGTGTTGTCACAACTCTCACTAGTATAGTCATCATCCTTCTTCTTTATGTTGATGATATTGTTCTTATATGTTGAAGATTCCCTATGATCTAGGTAAGAAACTTATAATCGTCAAGCATTTATGTTGCTCTAGTATGGGCGCGACTGTGAAAACTATAAAAACCAAGGTTATGATAATTAAATCCAAAAATATCAGGGTGAGTGCACAAAATTGGTGGATGATAAAGTGGTAATAGGGTGAGTAGGAACGTGCACCCATAGGAACACATGCGCTTTTCTAGGAATGCATGTGCATTTCTAGGAACGTGCACACGTTCTTGATGTGATAGGTTCAACAAACCTTGAACCTCCACTCGACAAGACATGTAGGAACGTTCCTAGAAACATGTGCATGCTCCCAAGAAGGTATTCACATTCTTGAGACACAAGTGCTCAGGAACTCACATGTGTTCCTAAAAAAAATTGAAATTAAAATAATGTGCGCACTTCAAGAATACACACACATTCCTAAAACGCACACGCATTATTAGGAACAAGAATGTGTACGTGGTCATGTTTTCATAAATTATCTCTCTCTCTCTCTCCCCCCTCTTCCCCCTTGTATCCCCCTCCTCTTACCCCTTCTCCCCCACTCTCATTCTTCCCCCTTATACCCCCTTCTCTTTCCCTCCTCCTCTTCCCCCCTTTCCATCCCTCCCCCTATATTCCTCTCTCTCTCCAACTACTTTCTCCCTCTCTCTCACTCGTTATCTCCCCATCTATTTCTCCCTCTCCCTCTTCCCCAACTTCTCCTCTCCTCATGTCTCCCTCTTCCCCTCTCTCTCTCTCCTCCATTGTTACCCCCTTCTCTCTCCCTCTCTCTCTACCCAACGCATTCTCTATGTCTTCTCTCCACCTTCTTCCCTCTCCCACCCTATGATTCTTCCTCCCTCTCTTCGTCCCTTCCTCAATCCTGCCCCCGCCCATTTAACTCTCTCTCTCTATCTCCCATCCCCCTCCCTCTCTCCCTCTCTCTCTCTCTCACTCTCCCATATCCCTCTCTCTCTCCCCCCGTCTTCCCCTACTTCCCTCTCTCCCTTTCTTCGCCTCTCTCCCCCACTCTCTCTCTCCTTCTTTCCCACTTTCTCTTTCCCCCCTCTCTTTCTCACTCTCCCTCTTTACCTCTATACCTCTCTCTATTTAAATCACTCTCTCCCCCATTACCTCTCTCTCACATTCTCCCTCTCTCTCTCTCCCTCCCTC
>ML778588.1:1349406-1393750 GCA_009831015.1 Picea engelmannii | reverse complement strand
CTCTCTCTCTCTCTCTCTCTCTCTCTCCCCCTAACTATGTATAATTATTTATCTCCCTTTATGTCTCTCCCTCCCAACCTCTCCATCTCCATCTTCCCCTCAATCACTCTACCCCACTCTCCATCCCTCTATCTAAATTCCCCTCTTTCTCTAACATCTATCTCTCTCACACACACTTTTTCACTCACTTTCTATATGTTATGACCAAAGGGGAGCATATATATGGATAAATGTAAATGATATGACCCCAAGGGAGGCATATATGGGCTTAAATGTACATGTAATGTGTAAATACATATGTAATACGGTCGACCTAGTGATAAAGGGGCCTCATGTTCAAGTTTGAATAAATATATATAAGAGATCATGTATTCATTATTGAGATGGAATGGTGAAGTATGAAAGGTATTTGGATATTTGGAGGAGGTTTCCCTATTATTTAAGGAGTTATTATGTAACTTATCAATATTGGAGTTGTGCTCCACGTTGACATTTTGTACATGGTGTGTACTTAAGTTATTTTATGATATTTTGAGTATTTGGATCATAACATTTGGTATCAGAGATCAAGGTCTCAGGGTTTCACTGCTACATTTGAGACACCTTGTGATGCATATTTAGAAGCAGAACAAACTGATTAATAGAATGAATATAATAAACAAAGAGATACAGAGAACAACACCGATATCCAGTAAACAATATCTTCTATTGAATAAATGAAATAGGCTAAAACTATAAAACTACACAATTGAAAACACTTGCTTGAATGGTGGTAGTTATCTTTGAGAATATATGTGCTACTACATGCATCCATATGAGAAGAACGATTACAATGAGGCTCCAAATGCCTTTTTAACATTACTCATGAATGCCAAAACCGTAGACATCCAAAAACCTAACCCTAGGAGATGAAACACCAAAATTTATGTGGGCCCCAATGGGTAAGTTGGTACCTCAACCTAGTGGGGTTGTAAATTTTTCATAAGACCTTCATTTTAGGCGCGTTATATCACGTTGGGAATTTCTTTTTGATAACTACACATTACGCCGTCAAAATCTGAATTCGTCTACAATTTGATTGTGCCAAGCCAAAAAAACATTGTTTAGGGCCCCAAAACAACCCTGGAAGTACAAAAATATGTGTTGAAATGAAAACATACAAAATAAGCTAGTTGGATTAGGTGGGTGGCCACCAGTGTCCACCTAGAAGACGTTTATTGATTCAAAAAACCCTGGAAGTGTAGAACCCACAATTACAAGGAAGTACAAAAGAACATGATGAACTAAAAATTGTCAAGAGGATCTAGTTGGAATAGGTAAGTGGAAACCAATACCCACCTGGATCCGTCCTCCCCCCTTAGGAATAAATGGTCTCAATTACATTTAGTTCCCACATTAGTTGAGAAAAATTCTTCTAAATTTGGCTTGGGAGAGCCAGTTTCCTTAGTGTAGGAGTTTCCCTGCCTTGACAACTCGATAAGGTTGGATCCTCTATTGGTGAGTTCCCTTGACCTGTGTGTCCAAGATATGATTAGTGGGTTCTTGTTCCATGTATTTAGGGTTGATCTATGTTGGTGTCAGTTGTTCTTCTATTTTTGAGGTGTCCAATAATGGTGGAAAATATGGCCGAAGAAGGTCAACATTGAACAATGAGTGCAATCCAAGGAAGGGTGGATTGTTGATAGTGTAAGGACATATAGAAGTGGGTGGATCTTTGAATGGGGTTTCGTAAGTCTCGTTTTCTACAAATTTAGCCAAACCTTGTCTCCCACCGAAAATGGGTGTGATACCCTGTGTTGATCATGGTGTTGCTTTTACTTAGCATTAGATTTCTACAAAATCTCATGGACATGTTGGCAGATGTGCTAAATCCAGTCAATGAATATGGTGGCTTTGTTGGTCTCAGACTGAAAATCGAAAGATTTTGTCTGTGTGATTGCAGGAGGTAGTGAAACATCAGTGGGACCCAAGGGTTGGAATCCTAGCCCCTCCTGAAAGGGGCTATGTCTGGTAGATCTATGGAAAGCCATGTTGTAACAGTGTTGAACATAGGGAATAATCTCATCCCATGTACGTGTATTCATAGATTTGTACATGCGCCGAATGTGCACAATCATCCGATTGATGACCTTTCTTTGGTCATCGATTTGGGGGTGGAAAAAAATGGATTTAGTAAGCTTGGTGTCCAATAGTGACCAGAGACTTGACCAAAATGTGTTGAGGAACCTATTGTCTCAATCGCAGATGATGGATTGTGGTATCTCAAAATGGGCCCACAGTCGTTTGAATAAGATCAAATTTCAACGCGCTAGGAGACCAAATTATCTGCGAACCACATGAGGACTAACTCAATCACCCAACAACCAATTCACAAGATGCAAGGGAAAATACGACTATCACCTTCACCGAACAAAAAAATTCGTTGTGCAACAATTCTAAAGAAACCCTATATCGACCACTACACATTAAATGGTCATTATCCACGATTGGTTCAAAGTGGCTATTTTCTAAAACCAAGTTAGATAAGTACTTTCCTAAGGAAAAATTGTTATCTTTTAACTGAAACAGTTACGAAACATGCCCTTTAAAACAACCAAACAAATGTCCTTTAAAACAATTAAAACAAAGATCTTTTAAAGTCGAGTTAAGCTATCTTTAAACTGATACAATATAAAACAAATTGCAATCGACGTAATGCATTCAATCGCTACCTATATAAACTATAAGTTGATATTGTTTTAATTTTGTAATTATTGATAACACCACCTTAGTTAATGAAAATCGCTGAGAACAAGGACAAACCGCTTCCAGAAAGGTTACTGTGAAGGGTTTACTGAAATCTTCGGATACATCGTTGTGTATTCCATATTTCTATTTACTAAGGATGTTAGAAACTTAAGTAAGGATCATGGTCAACAACCATGATGTTTTCAACAAAAGAGTTGTGGCCGGCATTACCGTTGTCGAAGAATTTCCTGACCACAAAATGGATTAACCATTATAATATAAATAACACTGTCCTTTATTCCACGAAACAACCAAACATTATCTAAAAGTAAATTTGTCATGTAAAAAAAAAAATTAATGACTTGGCTATCCACATGAATGCAGGTAAACAAAATGTATAAGGTAAAATCACACCACAGGAATATCACTAACCCTTTTTTGTGGCTGCCTAGCATTGGCATGTTATCTGACCTGGTGACATTATCCATTAAATTCACAGAGGAAATAATCATAGTACTGGTCAATAATAAGTGCATCAGTTCCCAATGTACGTGTGGTCCAGGTTGATTTTAACTCCCTAAAAATGTTATTTAAATCTCAGTAAAAAAAATCTCTATTAATCATAATAATATGCTGAATCGATGCTAAATAAACTCGCTAGGTAAGTGGGGGTAAAAGGATGTTTAAGGTAAGTGTGAGTATGTGCGTTTAAATTTGCCATCAATACACATGTAATTCCACAGTCACAACTTAGTAATTTCGTAGTATTAATGCTAAGTTGGACGTAGACTCCTCAAATCAGCACACATGCACTCAAATAACATCACATTCATTGCACCATAAAAGAATAGTCTCTAAATAAAGTGGACGCATACCTTTCTCAAAAAAATGAAGGCACACAGATAATAGTGAAGACCATGCACAGTAAAATTCACAACCATCCACAATACAAAATCACCTACGTTGCATAGCAAGATCGCTTCCCTTTTCATTACAATTCTCCAGTCAATGAAATAAAATTTGTAGACTAAAAAGATATGTGGAATCCATCCTTCCAGACACAGGTAAAATGCAAAAGGAATGAAAAAATCTATACGCTTCACTCCTACACAAGTTGGTTTTGTAAAAAATAACCATTACCTCTATACCATATGTCCTGTATATATTTACCATTAGTTGTGTAGAGAATTTACAAACTACCATTTACATACACACTAAATACATATATCAAGAGAAATTATGACTCCAACCAAATTACATTGATTACATTCGTTAGGTACAACGCAGTATATAAGGTAAAGGTTTGTTGTTATCAAAGGCATAAATTTACTGTCAATCAAGTTAAAACATAGTCAACACATAATCAACATTGTTATTCAGGTGGACAACACAGTCCAATATAAATACGTTGTTCAATATATACACATTAACATATATGTAATCTATATGCAAAATGTATTATAATTACGATGACCCATTTGATTTGTTGAGTTCTATTGTACTCAACTAGGTAATGAAAATCACAGTTCTATTGCTGATTTTGTTAATAAAAATCGCAGTCCAAACAGAAAAAGAAAACGCCTTGAAATTGCACTCAACAGGGTAATGATTGCAGTCAAAAAAGGTGAAGAATGCAGAGTATCCCAAGTAATATCTCCAACCATTACACCCCGCAAAAAGAACGCAGAGATAATTTCATCAAATGTAGAGGACATTTCATTAAAAAAAAATAGAGATCATTTCATCAATGCAAGGGTAATAAGCGGATCACAGAAGGAAGGGATAAACAATCGCAGAAGTACTCATTCACAAAAGAACAAGGCAATCCATCAACATGGAACATTCAAGAAGGGTAGACAACTGGGCCAACTATCCTTCACTCATCATCCATGCACATAAAAGAAGGGCGTTAGGATCTATAGTTATATTAACACTAAAGTGACGACTGTCGATCCGAATCCTGGCCGACTACTCATGTGTGGACTGATGAGATAGGGATGAGGGAATAGTAAAAAACAAAACTCTTCACAAAATCAATAAAACCAATAGGACAGTCGCAACATTCAGGGATCGAATGCCGAGGGAACCAAGTCAAGCAACGAGCTTAAGGCTATGGGCAATTTAAGTTCTCAATTCAAATGCTAAGTCAAACACTTTCTTTACACAGTTAAAAGTTTTGAAATGAAAGAGTAACATCAATAATAATCTACCATGCAGAAATAAATCAAGTGTACCGTAGCCCAAGGTGATAGCTTCAAGTCATTGTCTTGCGCACTCCATGCAACTCTTTCTTTCCAACCGATGAGACTTCATTGGTACCTCCCAGCCAATGCTAGGGGTACTCTTCTTTCCCCTTAACCCCCCGAGCCACAAAGGGGCCACACACACTAAACTAGAGAACATCTAGCTCCCATATCGCATCGCAAGGCCGAGCTACCACTCCTCACCAAGATGGGTATCCCAATTCCCACAAGATAAGTTAGTCAAATCAAAAATTCTGCAATGTAATGTTACCATGAAAGAAGAGATCCATTCTCCTCCTCCTCCCTCCTTTATATAGAGTTTCTAAGTCATTTCTTTCCCAATTTCCATTTAATTTAATTTTCAATAATTTAATTCAGAAAAATCCTCCTCGTACATGTGTCACCCATCCCCTTCGTTGAACCAGCAATTAGTTTCATTAATTATTTAATTACTCTTGCTTCCCTCACCCACCTAAAATCATTCCTAGAATCGCTCCTAGGTGTCCCCATATTCCCTTACAGATTTTAATGACTTACCCCCTTACTAATTTACTAGTTGAGTTCAATTTAGAAAGTTATTAAAGGCAAGATTCCTTGCTAAGTTAGTCATTTTTTTTCCCTTATGTTTCCCTTTCTCTTTATGTTTCCCCCTTTTTCCCTTAGTTTCCCAATTCTTTTAAATTTCCCTATTTCCCTTTTTATATAACACTCAAATTAGTAAGTGTATAATTTACCCTTTTTCCCCTTTTTCTTTTTAGTTAAAATTTTTAATTAGCATATGTAGAAAAACAATCAATTCCCTTTTAAAAATTTTAAATCCCTCAATAGTTTGATTTCAATAATTTAATCGATTTTCTTACCCCCTTTTTGTCACATGTTTAATGATGGTTAATATTATTTTTAATTTTACCACAAGTATTACCTTAGACCTGGATTTTAATTTCTGAGGTTGGGCGACATTTTATTAGAGAAATTGTTTTTAAATCTTTCTTATCACATTATTCATTCTAAGGTCATCTGGGTTTATTCACTTAGTTAACAATGCGATGTGCCCTTCAAGATGGACAAGGTGCTCCAAGAGTTCCACTCACCTCATTTTGTTTCCCTTGCATGACATGCCCTTGAGGACACACTACGTGCTCCAAGGGTGCCACTCACCTCTTTCCATATTTTTTTGCACGACGTGCCCTTCAAAACGCTCTACATGCTCCAAAGGTGCCACTCGCCTCTTGATTGACATGGTAAACATTAAAAATCCCTGGAGTAAATACTCCAGTAGGTGGTCTTGTGGAAGACTAAGGGACTGTAAGGAATAAGGCCCGGACCTTATTGCACGCCCCTTAGAATCATCGTGAGTGATTGTTGCAGTTTCCCCTCATGGAATCGTGGTTCTTCTCAAACTAAGTAATCACTAACCTACAGTTCGAGCCATGGTGGGAGTGCTAATAGGCTGTGGCAGGGTTGTTTTCCACACCTCTCCCTTAATGTATTTAGTAGTCATGTGTGACCCCTCTACTCCACATGTCAATCTAGTTGGAAAGCTATCGTCATCCTGCATCACCAACGAATCATGTCAGAATAAAATCCACAATCATAACATATAATTAGATTCACATATGTCATATATATAACAATCAAACCCGAATAGTACACTCCGTGACTCGATCCAGAGTCCAAGGGTTTCATCGATGCCTCAACATCCTCGAGGTCCAAATCTTGCACACTCAGGAGAACCGAGTCAATAAAACCTATCTAAGTCAATACAACAAAATAACATATAAACACTTCCATAATGCATCATAATCATAATCAACGACCAATTGTATAATAATCCGGATCACTTGCAAGCAAGTTTCCTTAAAAAATAAGTTCGCTCAGTGCACGCAAGAGCGGGATGTTACATACACCCCCTCTTGGTATAAACTTCATCCCTAAGTTTCACAACATATAAGTGCAGAAATCATGTGTATCACATTATCCTAAGTCTCTATCCAACAAAAATGGAAGCTTCTAGCGCATATCATATGCGTCCTCCGAGGTCGCCGAGTGCGGACTATAGTTGTCCCACTAGACCTTGACCTCATCTATGGTTCGACGTTGTAGTTGTCAAATGAGATGATTGAGGATGTGAATCGGCTTAGCCATGAGCACACCCTCATCTGACACCCACAAGGTGCTCAAGTCAAAACATGTGTAGGATCACTAATCATAATGTCTCAAACAGAGACATGAAAGACATCGTGCATACGCCTCAAGAATCATGCAAGGCTAGTCATTAGGCCACGGGCCTCTCTTTTCCACAATCTTGTAGGATCCCACGAACCTAGGAGATATTTTAGCCCCTTTTCCAAATGTGATCGAACTCTTATGTGGTTTCAGCCGCAAAAATACTCGATCGCCACATTGTAACTATGGTCGACATGATGCACATCGACATAACTCTTCTATCGATCCTTCTCTTCCTTGATCCTTTGTCTTATAGTTTGCATTTAATATTCCATTTCTTGGATCAATTTCGGTCCCACCATGACCCTATCCTCAATCCGATCCCAACTCAAAGGTGTCTGACACGATCGCTCATAAAGAAACCTGAAACGTGCCATATTAATGGTTCTTTGGTAGCTATTGTTATAAGCAAATTATACCAATGGCAAGAATTCTTCACAACTCTTTTGTTGGTCCATTGCGTACATGTGCAACATGTCTTCCAATACTTAGTTTTTTCATTTGGTCTACCCGTATGTCTCAAGGTGATATGCAGTCGTAACGTTAAGTTGGGTGCCCAAGGCCTCTTGGAAACTAGTCCAAAAATCGTTCAGTAAACACCGATCCTCGATCAAATATAATCCTCTTAGGTACGCCATACAGACTCACAATATCACTAATGAAAAATCTAGCTATGTTAGGTGCCTGATACATCATACACACCAGAATAAAATGGGCACTCATCGCCAGAGTGTCGACTACTACGAAAATCGAGTCATGTCTCCTTGTTGTCAGTGGAAATCAACAATGAAATCCATCAAAATAACCTCCCATTTCGATTCCAAAATAGTGTGTGGTTGTAGTACTAATGGATGTCTATGTTCATCCCTTACCATCGACATTATAGACATCTAGCCACATAGTTGACTATGTCTGCATTCCTTCCTTTCCGGAAGAATAAGGGTTTAAGGTCCTCCCTGATCGTCGTGACTACTGAGTGAGCCATGTATACTTATCTATGAGCCTCATTTAGGACCAAACTCCTCAACTCCTCGTTTAGTTGTACATAAATCCAATTTTTAAACCTCAATAGTCCATTGCCGTCAACATAAATCCTTCAAATCTTCGTACCATCATTGTGTTTTGTCCGATAAAATCCTTGACCTCTTTGTACCAGTCATCATTGCACTATAATGTTAGAATCCTTTTATGTAGATTCGTCTAAAGAGACAACATCGAAAATATGTGTGGTCTCTGACTCAATGCATCTGCCACTAGGTTCATTGTTCCTTTTATGTAAGTAATCTTGAAGTCATACTGGCTAAGCAATTCCAACCAACGTCGTTGTCACAGATTCAGGTCGCTTTGCGTAAAAATGTGTTGTAGTCCATAGTGATCTGTTTTTAGTTCAAATTTTCATCCAACCAAGTAGTGTCTCCAAACCTTCAAGGCATAAAAAATTTATAACAACTCCAAATCATGCGTCTCTTAGTTCTCCTCATGCCTTCTCAACTTCCTCGAAATGTAAGAAATCACTCGGCCGTCTTGCATCAAGACTCCGCCTAATCCTTCCTTGGATGTGTCAGGGCATACAAAGAAGTTCGCGTCCATGTCAGGGACCTTTAGTATCAGTTTTTTTTTCAGTAGGTCCTTGAGCCTTCAAGATGCCTCCATGCATTTCTCGATCCACACAAACTTCTTGTTCTTCTTCTCCAATTTTGTGATCAGATTTTCTATCTTCGAAAATCCCTCAATGAACCATCGATAATATCCTGTTAAACCCATGGAGCTACACACAAATGGGATATTTGTCATCGCAGGCCATTCCATAATAGCCTCGACATTTGTTGGATCCATGACAATACCTTCACTGGAGATGGCATGCCCTAAGTTGTGAATCCTCAATTGATAAAATGAGCATTTGGGAAACTTTCAATACAATTTGTGCTCTTGCAGACACTGTAGTACCAAGTGCAAGTGCTCGCCATGCTCCTCCGTCGTCCGAGAGTAAATCAAAATATCATCAATGAATACTTGGACGAACTTGTCCAAGTACTCGCGGAACACCTCGTTCATCGAAGTCATAAATACCCTTGGGAAGTTTGTCAGTCCAAACGGTAAAAAAGTAAAATCGTAATGGAAAAACCTCGTCTTAAAGGCGGTCTTAGGGACACCATCCTCCTTGAACTGTAATTGCTAATACCCTGATCACAAATCGATCTTGGAAAACATTGTCACACCTTGCATTTGATCGAACAGATCATCAATCCTTGGCAACATATATTGATTCTTGATCGTTTCCTTGTTCAATTGACGGTAGTCAATGCAGAGTCTCCACGAACCATCCTTATTTCGTATGAAAATAACAGGCACACCCCACGGTGACACACTCGGATGTATAAGTCCCAGGTCTAGCAACTCCTTCAGTTGCATTCTTAACTCCTATAAATCTCAGGTTGACATATGATAAGCCATTATAGCTATTGGTTCAGTGCCCGATTTTAGGTCTATATTAAATTCCAATTCCCTCTCTGGCGACATCCCAGGTAACTCCTCTGGGAAGACATTCGCAAACTCTCTCACCACAGGAAGCTTCTCTAGAGCTTCTGCTACTCCCTTCTCGTTTAATAGAAGGATTATGTAAATCTTACATCCCTTGCGCCTACTCTTCCCTAACTCCAAGGAAGAGATAAACCTCAGGGAAACTCCCTGGTTTCGATCTAGAATCACGCATCTGTGTCCCTCATCATCGACCAAGCTCAACCATTTCATCTTACAGTTGAGTATGGCCTCATGCGATTCCAACTAGTCCATACCAATCACGATGTCATAAGATTCTAAGATCGAACGTACAAGTTGGCCTTGGTGAAAAACTCTCCCAGGTTAAGGGTATAGCCCATAACCTTTCCTCCAACCTTCTGTTTGGCTCCTGAAACCATATATACAAAGCTAAACTCATCATTTTCGACTACCTTAACCTTAATTCCTTTTAGCGCCACCCTAGAAATAAAAAACTTCGATAACACCAGGATCTATCAAAATACTAAGGGTCTCTTCAGTGAAGACATCTAATGTCTCGAGGACAATCGACTAGTTCTTTTCCTGGTGGTTACTCAGAGCTGCAAGAATTTGATGGGCCTTGCCCAAAACTCCCACGGTTGTGGGTCGGGTTGATCCAGAGTTCTGGTCCTCTCCACTGGGAAGTCATGGTGGTAATTTTCTCCCCACATTCCAACACATTTTCTTCGGTGAATTAATCCTAGTACCCAAAGTAGAAGGTGGATCCTAAACCTGAGGCCAACACGAACTTGTTGACCTTAATTTTCTTGGTAAAAAGGTGCGAAGCATACCAAAGCAGCTCCAAAAATGAGCCTCATACTCGGGCACCGTACGGTCTCCCTGTCACAAGGCATTGAACTTGTTGAGATGACGCTCATGAATTCCTTAGAAAGATACCTCTCCTGGAACCATTCCTCGAATAGTTCCCATGACACATCTTCGATGATCATGTTCAAAATGAAAGGAACTTATTCCACCAAATAAGAGTGCTCCCCTTCAGTTGAAGACCATCACACAGATCTTCATGTTGGAAGTATAGTCATGAAGTGCAGGAACCTTTTCATATTCTCCACCCATGCCTTGGTGGTTGCGCCATCCGGGCCACCCAACAACTCAGGATATTTTACCTTCTCGAGTTTGCGGTGAAAGCTAATGGTACTAGCTGGGAACACTATGGACCCTCAATAGTACAAGAGTCCTAGCCTCAAATTAGTACAGATGGGGAATCAACGCCTCTGACACTCCCTAGAAGGGCCTTGTCAAACCATCATCCTTCCTTACAACATTTGAATCAAGCCCAAGTACTTGTTCTTCCCCTTAGGGTTAGACTTCAAGGGTGCAGGAACTCAAGGCATCACACCTCCTTCCATGACACCACACTGCGAACCTTTGTGGCATCCTCTAATTGAGATCATCGTCAGTACATGTTAAAGTTTTTAATTAGAGCTAGGTTAATTCTCAAGGGTATATTGCAGTGGAAATCCTGGTGATCCATAGTCTCAGGTTTGAAACCCACTCTGATACCATATGTAACGTCCCCAACGTTACAACTCCAATTGAAGAGAAAATAAATTTTTTTTTTGTTAGGCAGTAAGGCAATGAAGACATAGTTAACCACACCACTTGACAATGACATCAAGCACACAGATCAGGGAATAGACAACAACGAATCTACATACTACCACATCGATCCACTAGGTGAAACCTGCGTAAATAAAAAAGAAGGAAACAAGTACCCGCCTGAAACACAACCCAACAATGCCTACAAGCTAAGGAAAACAAACACCATCTTGACACAATGGCCTCGACAACCAATAACTAGAACCTCTATGGCATGCAAAACCAAATGCAAGAAGGCCTTACCACCCAAGCACCAACGACAACTTAGAACGATCAACAACACCCACAACGGGAAGCATAGACTCTGACCAAGTTCTCCTTCACCTCTATCCAATAGGGCACACCATGATCCCCTCATCAAGAATCATTCCATCACCAGGCGATAGGCGGGACAGTAACCAAGGTGCATTGCAACACAACTATACCAAAACCCTAGAAAATTTCAATGCACTAGGAGACCGAATTATCTGCCAACCACATGACGACTACCTCAATCACCCAATGACCAATTCACAAGACGCAAGGGAAACGACGACTATCACCTTCACCCAACACATAAATTACTTGCGTAACAATTCTAAGGGAACCCTACATCGACTGGTACACATTAAATGGTCATTATCCACGATTGGTTCAAAGTGGATATTTTCTGAAACCAAGTCAGATAAGTACTTTCCTAAGGAGAATTTGCTATCCTTTGACTGAAATAGTTACGAAACATGCCCTTTAAAACAACCAAATAAATGTCCTTTAAAAAAATTAGAATAAAGGTATTTTAAAGCTGAGTTAAGCTATATTTAAACTGAGACAACATAAAAAAAAATTGCAATCGATGTAATGCATTCAATCGCTACCTATATAATCATTAATTTGATATTGTTGTAATTGTTGTGATTTTGTAATTATTGATAACAACACCTTAGTTAATGAAAATCGCTGACAACAAGGACAAACTGCTGCCAGAAAGGTTATTGTCAAGGGTTTACTGAAATATTGGGATACATCATTGTGTATTCCATATTTTTGTTTACTAAGGATGTTACTAACTTAAGGAAGGATCACAGTCAATATCCATGATGTTGTCAACAAACGAGATGATCTCTACGTTATCGCTACCGAAGCATTTACTAACGACATAATGGATTAAGCATTATAATATAAATAACGATGTCCTTTATTCTAGGAAACAACGGAACATTGTCTAAAGGTAAAGTTTTCATGTAAAAAAAAGAATTTACCACTTGGCTATCCACAAGAATGCAGGTAAACAAAATTTATAAGGTAAAATCGCACCACAGGAGAATTGCTGACCCTTTTTGGTGGCTGACTAACATTGGCATGCTATCTGACCTGATGACGTTATCCATCAAATTCACAGACCCAATAATCATGCTACTGGTCACTAATAAGCGCATTAGTTCCCAATGTGAGTGTAGTCCAGTTGGATTTTAACTCACTAAAAATGCTATTTAAATCTCAGTAAAAAAATTGCTATTAATAATAATAATATGATGAATTGATGCTAAATAAACACGCTAGGTAAGTGGGGGTAAAAGGGTGTTTAAGTTAAGTGTGAGTATGTGCATTTCAATTCTCCATCAGTACACATGTAATTCCATAGTCATAGCTTAGTAATTTCGCAGTATCAATACTAAGTTGGATGCAGACTCCTCAAATCAACACGCATGCACTCAAATAACATCACAGTCAATGCACCATAAAAGCGCAGTCTCTAAATTAAGTGGATGCAGACCTTTCCCAACCAAACACAGGAACACACATAGTAGTGCAGACCATGCACAGTAAAATTTGCAACCATCCACAATACAAAATCACCTCCATTGTGTAGCGATATCGCTGCCCTTTTCATTACATTTCACCAGTCAATGAAATAAAATTTGCATAGTAAAACGATATGTGGAATCCATCCTTATAGACACAGGTAAAACACAGAAGGAATGAAAAAATCTATACGCTTCACTCCTACACAAGTTTTCTATGTAAACAATTACCATTACATTTATACCATATGTCATGTATTGATTTACCATTAGCTGTGTAGAGAATTTACAAACTACCTTTTACATAAACACTAAATACATCTATAAAGAGAAATTATGACTCCAACGAGATTACATCGATTACATTCGTTGGGTACAAAGAAGTATTCAAGGTAAAGGTTTGTTGTTTTCAAAGGCATAAATTTACCGTCAATCAAGGTAAAATGTAGTAAACACATAATCAATGTTGTTATTCAAGTGGAAAACAAAGTCCAATATAAATATGTTGTTCAACATATCCACTTTAATATATTTGTAATTTATATGAAAAACATATTATAATTACGATGTCCCATTCAATTTGTCGAGTTCTATTGCACTCAACAGGGTAATGAAAATCACAGTTCTATTCTTGAGTTTTTTAATAACAATCGCAATCCAAACAGAAAATGAAAACGCCTCAAAATTGCACTCAACGGGGTAATGATTGCAGTCAAAAATAGGTGAAGAACGTAGAGTATACCAAGTAATATCTCCATCCACTTAACCCCCCCCCAAAAACGAAGAGATCATTTCATCAAACGCAGAGGACATTTCATTAAAAAAAACAGATATCATTTCATCAACGCAAGGGTAATAAGCAGTTCATAGAAGGAAAGGGTAAACAATAGCAAAAGTACTCATTCACAAAAGCGTAAGGTAATCCATCAATGAGGAACAATCAATAGGGGTAGACAATTGTGCCAACTATCCTTCGCTCATCATCCATGCACATAAAAGTAGGGCATTAGGATCTATAGGTCTATTAACACTGAAGTGACGAACGTCAATTTGGCTCCTGGTTGACTGCTCAGGTGTGGACTGATGGGCTAGGGATGAGGGAGAATTAATAGTCAAAACTCTTCACAAAATCAATAAAACCAATAGGACAGTCACAACATTCAGGGATCGAATGCCAACAAAATCATGTCAAGCAGTGAGCTTAAGGTTATGGGGAACTTGAGTTCTCAATTAAAATTCTAATTCAAACACCTTATTTACACTGTTAAAAGTTCACAAATGAAAGAGTAAGGTAAATAATAATATACCATGTAGAATACAAGCAAGCATACCATATCCCAAGGTGACAACTCTGAGATGTTGGCTTGCGCGCTCCTGGCAGCTCCCTCTTGCCGACCAATGAGACTTCATCGGTACCTCCCAGCCAACACTAGGGGTACTCTTCTTCCCCCTTATCCCTTCAAGCCGCAAAGGTTCCATGCACTCTAAACCAAAGAATAGCTAGTTCCCATCTCATCTCGCAAGGTCGAGCTACCACTCCTCATCGAGCTGGGTATCGCAACTCCGAGAAGATAAGCCAGTCAAGTCTAAAACAATTTAGTGTAACATTACCATGAAAGAAGATATCCATCCTCCTCCTCCTCCCTCCTTTATGTTACAGGATAATCCCCCTCCATACAAGTGGATTTCCTCTTGGATACTAGAGCCCTATAACCAAGACAAAAAGGTGCAAATATTGAACACTGACATTCCTTATAATGAAGATAAACTAGTCAAGGAATAAGAAGGGAATGTAAATACCTTTATTAATGTTTGTCCATGCTCGATCTAGGTTGATATAGATCTCCAAGTCTCTTAGAAGGTCCTACAATTGAAGGAACAACAACGAAAAAACATAATTCCTATTCCTACCATGATTAGCTTCGAAGTAGATCTATAAAAAAAAACAAATTCATGAAACATACACAAATTTGAAGGAAACGAGCCAAGAACATATATATCTATTAATGAAAACAATGCAAAGTGCTTACAACCATAGATGTAGATGTAGTAGCCTCACCAAGCTCTCTTTGTCTAGACCCTTACTCAAATAATCCATAGTCAACATGAACATGCTTTACTGATTACCTCCCTTATGATATCATAAGTTTGATGCCTCTAAACTGCCATGTGATTTTCACTATGAGAAGGCCTCCTTATATAAGCTTGGAGAGGCCCAACCACCTTATAGATTCTTGGGATAGGTTGAGGATCTTTATGCATCAATTTTGGACCCTCCCTAAGATCCAGCCTTGACCTGAGATTCGAATCCAACTAACTCCAGAGATGAGGGGGATTTTTCCCCAATTTTCCTCAACAGTAAAAGATTCCCTCAAAAAACCTAGTTCTCCCTCAGAATGGGACATAGAGTGTTGCAAAACTCCCCCAAATAAGGGTAGGGAGTGTTGGCACTCCCTGACAGTGGGTAGGGGTGCGCTTCACAAAATATCCTTAAAAAGGCCCAACGCTCCCCCAAAAGGGTGCACAGAGCACTGGAACGCTCCCCCAAAGAAGGGTAGGGAGCACTAGCAAAATCTCATAGTGGGTAGGGGAGCACTGGCCCTCAAAAATGACTTTTGAGTGGTTCTTTCCATGGAAAAATATTTGTACTCTTCATCAGATGATTTCTCCTTCTTAAACTAGTCTTTGAGGGTATCTAAAGTGTCCTTATGATGTCGTTAGAGACACAACATAAGCGATATGGAAGTATGATTTTTGCAACACTTGTGACACTTGCGATCAATATGTGACAGTTGTAATGATGATAATAGGTCATCATTGAAATGAGTAAGTTTGATGTGCAACAGATTGGCCCCCAAAGTTCGAAGTTAGAATATGTGATGAACGAAGTACTTTATAGAATTTTTCAAGCAAGGGTATGGAAGTGGAGAACCTGGTAGAGGATGAACACAACCATCAAACAAATATTATGAAAATTTTCAAACCCAAGGCAGGCATACCTATGCTTAGGTGATAAAGACTTGTAAGGTATGGCCTCCATAAGATACACTGCGGATCCATAATTATATTAACAAAGAGTATAGACACCAAATATACAATGTAGATCTATAATTCCATGACATGAGTTGATTATAGCCATGAAAAATACACAGTGGATCTACGAGACGACAAGACATAGCCACGGACCAATACAAAGCGGATCTATGTGACAGTATATGTGTCAATATTCAAGAGAAACTTTGTCGCAACTTGGGCAAAGTACATATAAGAGTGATCACTCAACCCAGGGTCTCCTTACTAATCCTGGTGCAGTACGAGTCTAACCATGTGAATAGATGTCCTAATGTCGAGCATGGAAGAAGCCACTTGATTACCGGTCAAAGAGGTAAACCATTAACAAGTGCGAGGGAAATCACCATTGATGTCAATGATTCCATAGATATTTGACTTCAGATCATTTATTCACATTCACTGGAATGTACTAGGGTACCAATCCCCCTATGAAAAAGTGGATTTCCTCTTGGATACTAGACCCCTATAAACAAGACATAAAGGTAATAATGTGGACACTGACATTCCTTTTCATGAAGCTAAACTATTCAAGGAAGAAGAAGAAAGAAAGGTAAATACCTTTACCAACGTTTGTCCTTGCTCGATCCAGGCTGATCTTGATCTCCAAGTTCTTTAGAAGGTCCTGCAATACAATGAGCAGCAACAACAAAACATACTTCCTACTCTACCATGATTAGCTTCATAATAGATCTATCAAAAGAAACAACTTCATGAAAAATACACAAACTTAAAGGAAACATGCCAAGCACATATTTATATCAATGAAATCAAAGCAAAGTGCTTACAACCATAGAGGTAGATGTAGCAGCTTCACCAAGCTCTCTTTGTCCAGACCCTTGCTCAAAAGTTCCATGATCAGAATGACTGTAACTTTCACTGATAAATATCCTTTATGAGATCATAAGTTTGATGCCTCTAAACTGCCATGTCCTTTTCACCATGAGAATGCCTCCTTATATATTCTTGGAGAGGCCCAACCACCTTAGATATTCTTGGGATAGGTTGAGGATCGTTCTCCATCAATTATGGATCCTCCCTAAGATCCAGCCTTGACCTCAGATTCGAATCTAGCTAACTCCAGAGATGAGGGGGATTTTTCCCTAATTTTCCTCGACAGTCAAATATTCCCTCAGAATGGGGCACAAACTATTGCAATGCTCCCCCAAATAAGGGTAGGGAGGACTGGGACTCCCTGACAGTGGGTAGGGGAGAGCTGCACAAAAAAACCCTGAAAAGCCCAACGCTCCCTGAGAAGGGTGCACAGAGTGTTCGAACGCCCCCCCAAAGAGGGGTAGGGAGCACTGACACTCCCTGATAGTGGGTAGGGGAGCATTGGCCTTCAAAAATTTTTTTTAAGTGGTTTTATTCATGGAAAATTCTTTGTAATATTCATCATATGATTTCTCCTTCTTAAAGAAGTCTTTGAGGGTGTCTCAAGTGTCCCTGTGATGTCGTTATATACATGACATGAGCGAGATGGAAGTATGATGTTTGCAAAACCTGTGACACTTGCGACAGTTGAAATGATGACAATAGGTCATCATTGAAGTGAGTGATTTTGATGTGTAATAGATTTCCCCCCAAAGTGTGAAGTTAGAAGATGGAAACTGATGACTGAAGGACTTTGTAGGGTATGGATGCAGAGAACCTGGTAGAAGCTACACAAAACCATCAAAAAAATATTATGACATGTTTCAAAACCAAGGCAGGCATACCTATTCTTGGGTGATAAAGACATGCAAGGTATGGCCGCCATAAGATACACTCTGGATCCATAATTGTATTAACAAAAATGTATAGCCATCAAAGATACAATGTGGATCTATACTCCCATGACATGAACTGATCGTAGTCACGAAAAATACAAAGTGAATATACGAGATGACAATACATAGCCACAAACCAATACAATGTGGATCTATGTAATAATATATGTGTCAATATTCAAAAGAAACTTCGTCGCAACCTGGGAAAAGTATATATCAGAGTGATCACTCAACCCAGGGTCTTCTTACCGATCTTGTTTTGGTACAATTCTAACCATGTTAATAGATGTTTTGATGTCGAGCATGGTAGAAACCACTTGATTACCAGTCGATGAGGTAAACCATTAAGAAGTGCGAGGGAAATCACCATTTATGTCAATGATTCCCAAGGTACCCTAGTACATTCGAGTGAATGTGAAAAAATGAGCTGAATTCGAACATCCGTGGAATCATCTGATCAGAGTTCAATGATGTAAACCCACTGTCAAAAGTGAGGAGGCCTTCCATTGAGCCATGAAAGTCCCAAGGTACTAACTAGTTTCTAAGTCTAGTTCCCAGATAATGTGCTAAAGTCGACAGGAACAAACTCACCGAAGGAGGGCCTTTATGTATGCCCCATCAACGAAATGAAACAAACACAGAGATTTAAATTGGTGGATCAAATGAACATGGATTGACATGGGTATTGAAACAAGATATTTGTGGTGGTTAACTCTCGAGGCAGATACTTCCCTTCAACATTGAGGCACAACACAAGAAACATGACATGGACCAAAACATGATGATGTAGTGGATACTGTGACTTTCGTCATGTGACCCAAAGGAGTAAAGAAACTCAGAGGATTGGTTCAGTGAAAAGGTTCAGTGGATTAAAATGTATGGAAAGACAAACTGTCCTGTCCAAGGGTGCCCGTAAGAGTGACCTCTAATGTTCCCAAAACCTGCTTGGCTTGCTTCCTTCAATGTTTTCCCCCATCCAGATAGACGAGTACCTCTTTTTAATTTAATGAGATCAAGGAGGGTAACACATGCTCAATCTAACTCACCTTTGGTAAATCCCTTTTTCTTTTTTTAACGAACTAGAAGAAGTAAGGGTTCAGTCCCATATGGGCCCTTCAATGTATGATTTTTTTAACGAGTCCAGAAAAGGTAAACTCAGTGATTTTTCATATTTAGATAGTCTGAAAAGAACTTAAAGATGACTCCAAGGTTGTCCTTTTTCATAATGTTAGTCTTGCGAGGATGGAAAAGAGATAAATTATCACTCTAAAGATGCCCTTTCAAACCTTTTAATGAGCGTGAAATGAAGCAAGATCACTATGCAATGTTTTCATGTTTAGAGAGTCTAAAAAAATATTAAAGGAGACTCTAGGGGGTTCCTTTTTCGTATAAACTTTACGAGTCTGAAAAAGTGATAAAAGTATAGTCGGTAACATTTTGATGTATTTACGAGCATGAGAAACAACAAAGACTAAGCTCGGTATTGGTTTCATTTTTACACAAGCTTGAAAAAAAATTAAATTATGCTTGTAAATTCCCAACTTAATTTCCAAAGGTAGGGATACCCATGGATGGTTGGCACTCTGCCCCCAGCCTGAAATATAGTGTCTTAACTCCATAATGATCATCAAATACTTGAGACATGCCCCCGAAGCTTCAATTCATTCACCAACTTTGAGGTTTTCACCAATTTCTATACAAGATGGAGAAAAAGTATACGGGTGGATGAAATGAAGGTTCAAATACGAGACCTAACGAAAGGCTCGACTCGACATATACAAGATATGGTCAAATAATCGACATGATAGGAGAGGTGACTATTTCATTTTTTAACGAGCTTGTCACAAGAAAATAACTATGCTCAAGGCTATGGGTTGAGTCCCCAGATTTCTATTTCATTTTTTAACGAGCTTGCCACAGAAAAGTAAAACTTTGCTCATAGCTTCTCTTTCATTTTTTAACGAGCTTTCCACAGAGAAGAGAAACCATTCTCATTAACTCTTCTTGATAATGTCTTCCAAGAGGATAACTCTCTGGAAGGACACCATTTCAAGGGACAAAACTCGGTCATGGATCTTCACTGGATGGAAGAAGAATTGTTTGGAAGGAACACATGTCGAGGGCCGCGATAAAGGTAAGGAGATCAAGCTCCAATAGGCTCACCGAAGAGATCACCATGTCAACTACCGGATCCAAGTCATCTGAAGTTGAAATTATGGGAGATAACGCCACATAATTGACCTGTGGCAGGGGTGAGACTGATTGCATATAAGACCATTGAGGGAGGTCATTGGGTTGATGGTCAAGTTAGGGCCAATGAATGAAAGTTGATCAATAGTCACCATTCTTCCATAGTGAGGTAAATATATCACACGAAGGAGAGTGGAAACAATAGCTTTCATGGCATAGACATAATCTCGCCCAAGGAGTAAATCGAAATCCAAGGGGTCCTGGACTACCATAACATCGATAAAGATAGTTTTCCCTCCCAAATTTATGGGAAAATGGGGAAGGATCCATAAAGGGTGACTGGTTCTTCTGTTAAAAGAGAGCAAATTTTGGGTAACAGGAACAAGCTGAGGATAGCCCAAATCTTGCCAAGAAATAGAGGACAAAATACTAACAGATGAACCTTCATCTATCAGTGCATGAAGAATGTTCTGAACACAAACCTTTACTATAATATTGAAAGGAATGTGAGAGGTAAGACGAGCTCTAGTTAGCAAACCCCAATAAAAAAGGATGGCCTCATTACTTGGAGGGTGTTTTATGGGAGAAGGAGGAATACCCCCTATCACGGTAGATGTTGTATCAACAAGAAAAACATGGGCAGTATCGGGTTTACTCTCTAGAGGAAGAGTAGGAATGATTGATAATGACATGAAATAGACCACTTGGGTTTCATTCTCCAAGGGGAGAATGGGTTCGATAGGTGGAAACAGATCAACTATTTGGGTTGCACTCTCTAATGAAAGAGTGGGATCGTCTGAATATTGGATTGGATCAACCACTTTGTCAACTCGTTCAAATAAGGACATGACCATATTGAAGACATGATCAACTACACTGACCGATGAAGGGACAAGAGAAACCACTTTGGCACTCATTAAAGAAGGACTGGGATTGACGATGTTGGCACTCTTCATAAGAAGGGTGGGACTAACCAATGATGGGAGTGGATCAGTCAATTGGGTTTCACTTTTCAGATGAAAAATGGGGCTGATCGATGACGGTACTAGATCAACTACTTTGGTTAGTAGTTCAAGCGAGGATAAAACTATATTGATCACCTGATCAACCAGACTGACCGAGGATGGAACTGGATTGACCATTCCATCAACTAACGATGGGTTGGGGGAAATCTTATGATAATTAGTTGGTAGTTGAATATTTTCCAAAAGGGAAGAAGCCTCATCCATACGAGGACAAAGGTGAGAATAATGATCACCTTCGCATAACATACAAGGAAATTTGGTAGTTGTCTTCTTCTTACCACCCTTAACATCACTAGTTGACGGGGCATCTCTGGCATGTACATTAGGGGTGATGACGTGGAGGAACAAATTTCTAAAACCTTGGGAATACCAGGGCAATCCCTCAGAAAGTGGTCACCCTTACAAAGATTGCAAGGGAATTTGGGTTTCAGATTCTTAGTTTTAATCTTCTCAAACTCATCAACAATCCCAATATGATCAATAGTAGCTGGTTGCTTGGATCCAACATCTGATGTAGTTGGAGGCTTGGTTCCTTTCTGGTTCTTCTTCTTCTCTTTTCATTTCTTCTTCATCTTATCAACTTGGCTACTCGCTTTAGAGATTTCACTAGGCTAATAAGGAGAAATGGAAGGATACCTGACGAGCAAAGAAGGATAAAGGTCGACATGAGGTGGATGTGTGGGTGGTGTGCTTACATCTTAAGAGCTTTCATTCGAGATCACCGGAGTGGAAAAAAACCATACCAATAACCCAATTGTGAGACCTGGAAGGCTCAAAGTCGATATGTAAGGAGGACCAGCATTTTTGTAAGAAGGAAAAACAAAGGTTTCCCCTGGAAAAGGGGTTCCTTCATTGGTCATTCTAGAAACTAATGCCATAAAAATAAATATCCAAACTAGATTCTGCTAGGGATAACAAACAACACACGCTAAAAATCTAGTAAGCAAGCAAGAAAAAACAACCTTCTCACAATGATCACACTAGCTAGTGATGAAATCCAACATCGTGGGAACAAAGTAAGAAGGGTTTGAGCTAGAGAGGGTGGAAAAGTTACTCCGACGACCTGCTTAACAGACTTACACCCTGGTGCAAGCTCCGACACATAAATGTGGGTATACCCTCCAAGGAGCCTAAGTGAGTTTGGCCAATGTCCATTCTAGGTATTTTGAAGACTTTCCCCTCCATAGTCATATTTTGTAAAGACCCTAAAGATATAGGCCACTAAGGTTACCAACTACAACAATGATGCCTCGAGGCAAACAATCGATAGTCTGATCCATGCGCAAGGGAAAGGTATCTAGCCCGAAGTCAAATTTAAAGGCTTCCACTCATCATTGTGGGTATACCTTCAAGCGACCCTTATAATATGTGTAATCTCTACACCAATACCAACAAAGTAGGGTGAGTAACTCTGCTAGTCTCAATATGACATCAGGTTTGACCTTTGTTTGAGAAAGGCTTCCCAGGACAAAATGTAGCAATTGGATTTCACCTCTCCCTAAGACAAGATTCTATGTTTGTTTTCAACTTTGGAAAAATATATTTCACACCTATTCCAAATCCCTACAACTAATATGATGTAGGCTTTCTACCAGAAAATATAAAAATGTCTAATCAATTTTTAGTTTAGCGCTTTATTTTTAAGGTTGTTGTTACTCAAAAGGAAAATGGCGTCGGTAATATGGTGTTTTGTCCGAAAGAAAAGTTATGAAAAGAGATGAAGATGCAATCTTTTCATTTCGATGAAAGCTATGCTACAAGAAGGAGAAAACACTCATCATTACAAATGCACACTGTCCCAAAAAATCCAAAAACCATGCAATTTCGCTACTTCAAATGCAATCTAGTTTCACTACCCAAAAGAAAAAATGAATTTATCTTCTTTGTTTGATTATGACGTATACAAAAATTAAATACAAAACCTTCAATTCTCCACTATTTTCAATCAAGAGAAAGAGTCCTATGGAGATGCAAAAGACACAAAGCAAAAGGGATACAAACAAAGAATGCAATCAAGGTAGTGAGGTATGAAAGAAAACAAGTAGAAAATTTTTATAACAAGAAATAACACCATAAAGGATTCTATAATCAATCAAGCATTCAAGGAATACAATAAAATGCAGAGAAGAATCCAAGAAATGATAGGGAGAAAGAGAAATCATTCAAAACTGTCCCGTCAAAAAAGCAGCTAGAAAAGGCATTTTCACATTTCTGAAAAAGGTTTCAAGCTCCAAGAAAGACAATTGTGATTTATAATCATCAAAAACCATCAAATGAAAATCCAAACAACTTCACAAACCGACCACAGACTCTAAGAAAATATCTCTACAAAAAAGATTGCAAAAGACTGAGCAGAAGAAGGAAAAAAATCTCAAAAAAGATACAAACGATCCCCCAGAAGGGTGCACAGAGTGTTTCAATGCTCCCTAAGACATTGTAGGGGATAGATGGTGCTCTGGTATGGCCTAGGGGGAGGCATTGATAATCCCCATTGGATTCACCAATTTCTGTTATAGGAGAATCCCCCTGTGGACAAGTGGATTTCCTCTTGGATATTGGACCCCTATAACCAAGACAAAAAGGTGAAAATGTTGAACACTGACATTCCTTCTAATGAAGCTAAACTTGTCAAGGAATAAGAAGAAATTAATGTAAATACCTTTAATAATATTTTTCCTTGCTTGATCGAGGTTGATCTATATCTCCAAGTCTCTTAGAAGGTGTTGCAATCGAAGGAACATCAACGACAAAACATACTTCCTATTCCTACCATGATTATCTTAGAAATAGATCTATCAAAAAGAACAAATTCATGAAACATACACAAATTTGAAGGAAACAGGCCAAGCATATATATATATATATATATATATATATATATATATATATATATATATATATATATATATATATNACATATATATATATATATATATATATATATATATATATATATATATATATATATATATATATTAATGAAAACAAAGAAAAGTGCTTGCAACCATAGATGTTGATGTAGTAGCTTCACCAAACTCTCTTTGTCTAGACCCTTACTCAAATAATCCATAATCAACATGAATATGATTTACTGATTATCTGCCTTATGATATCATAAGTTTGATGCCTATAAACTGCAATGTGCTTTTCACCATGAAAATGCCTCCTTATTTAAGCTTCGAGATGCCCAACCAGCGTAGATATTCTTGGGATAGGTTTAGGATCTTTCTCCATCATTTGTGGATCCTCCCTAAGATCCATCCTTGACCTCAGATTCGAATCCAACTAACTCCAGAGATAAGAGGGATTTTTCCTTGATTTTCCTCAGAAGTCAAATATTCCCCCAAACAGCCTAGCGCTCCCTTAGAATGGGACACATAGATTTTCAACACTCCCCCAAAGAAGGGTAGGGAGCATTGGCACTCCCTGACAGTGAGTAGGGGAATGCTTCCCAAAATTTCCTTAAAAAGGCCCATCGATCCCCCAGACGGGTGCACAGAGTGCTGAAACGCTCCCCAAAAGAAGGGTAGGGAGCACTGGCACTCCCTGACAGTGGGTAGGGGAGCGCTGACCTTCAAAAATGAATTTTGAGTGGTTCTTTCCATGGAAAAATCTTTGTACTTTTCATTAGACGATTTCTCCTTCTTAAACCAATCTTTGAGGGTGTCTCAAGTGTCCTTGTGATGTCGTTAGAGACACGACATAAGTGATATGGGAATATGATGTTTGCGACACTTGTGACACTAGCGGTCAAGAGGAGACACTTGTAATGACGACAATAGGTTGTCATTGAAACGATTAATTTTTATGTGTAACACTTTATATAGAGTTTCTAAGTCATTTCTTTTGCAATTTCCCAATTAATTTAATGTTCAATAATTTAATTCAGAAAAATCCTCCCCGTACATGTGTTTCCCATCCCCTTTGTTGCACAAGAAATTAATTTCATTAATTATTTAATTACTCCTATTTCCCTCACCCACCTAAAATCATTCCTAGAATCACTCCTCGGTGTCCCCATATTCCCTTACACATTTTAATGACTTACGCCCTTACTAATTTACTAGTTGAGTTCAATTTAGAAAGTCCTTAAAGGCAAGATTCCTTACTAAGTTAGTCATTATGATTTTTCCTTATGTTTCCCTTTCTCTTTATGTTTCCCCCTTTTTCCCTTAGTTTCCTAATTATTTTAAATTTCCCTCTTTCCCTTTTTATCTAACACTCAAATTAGTAAGTGTAGAATTTACCCGTGTTCCCCTTTTTCTTTTTAGTTAAAAATTTTAATTAGCATATGTAGAAAAACAATCAATTCCCCTTTAAAAATTTAAAATCCATCAATAATTAGATTTTAATAATTTAATTGAGTTTCTTACCCCCTTTTCGTCACATGTTTAATGATGATTAATATTATTTTTATTTTTTCCACAAGTATTACCTTAAACCTAGATTTTAATTTCTGAGGCTGAGCAACATTTTATTAAGGAAATTGATTTTAAATCTTTCTTATCACATTATTCGTTCTAATGCCATATAGGTTTATTCACTTAGTTAACAACATCACTTTCCCTTTAGGACCCACTAGGTTCTCCAAGGGTGCTACTCGCCTCATTTTGTTTTCCTTGCGCGACATTCCCTTCAGGATGCACTACATGCTCCAAGGGTGCCACTTGCCTATTTCCATTTTTCTTGCACGACGTGCCCTTCAGGGCGCACTACGTGCTCCAAGGGAGACACTCACCTCTTGACTTACTTGGTAGACATCAAAAACCCCTGGAGTCAATACTTCACCAGGTGATATTGTAGGAGACTAAGGGCCTCTAAGGAATAAGGTACCGACCTTATTGTGTGCCCCTTAGAATCATCATGAGTGATTGTCGAAGTCTTCCCTCACAACATCGTGGGTCTTCTCGAAATATGTAATCGTTAACCTATAGTTCGAGCCACAATGGGAGTGCTAGTATGATGTGGTAGGGATTTTGTCCACATCTCTCCCTCAATGTCTCTGGTAATCATGCGTGACCCCTCTACTCCACATGTGAGTCTAGTCGGCAAGCTATCATCAACTTTCATCATCAACAAATCATGTTGGAATAAAATCCACAATCATAACATCTAATCAGATGCACATATTTCATATATAGAACAATCAAACCCGAATATTCCACTCCCTGACTTGATCTAGAGTCCAAAGGTCTCATCGATGACTTAACATGCTCAAGGGCCAAATCCTTCACACTTAGGAGAACTGAGTCATAGCACCTGTCTAAGTAAATACATCAAAATAACATATAAACACGTCCATAATGCCTCATAATCATAATCAACGACCAATAGTATAATAATCTGGATCACTTGCAAGCAAGTTTCTCGAAAAAATAAGTTCACTCAATGCACACAAGAGAGGGATGTTACAATGGCGCTCCTATGCATGGAAAATTTTAGAGTTAGGGGTAAACTTTTATGATCAATGAGGCTCATGGTCATTTAAAAGGTCAAAATTTGTTATTTGGTTGGAAACAGGGATATCATATATCACATAATCTACAACACTACTACCTATCCCATGAATACAAGTTATCTGGTTGGAGTTTGTCCACTTCACTACTCCATTGCAAATTATTAGGTCTTAAGAGCTGCAAAGCTTGACCAACTCAATACCAAAAACATTTTCAATTAGGTATTTAGAGCTTCTTTTATAGTTATTAGATAAAACAAGGCCCTCATCTCGCCATAAAGGATTATGGTTGGAATCAGTACTTAAAAGAGTATTTTTTTTAGTTGTAGTCCTAACATTAAATTCTCTTAGTAAGCGGATATTACCTTGATTTTTAAAAATTTAAATATCTTGTTCTAAATTATTATAGGGACAATTGTTATCTAGATTATTTTTCTTATAAAAAGTAGAATTAATAGGGAAAAAATAGCAAATTGCTATATGCATCTTCTTAGCATTGGTGTCTGAAATTTCTATCCAAATGTACTGATTGAGACGGTCAATCTTATGAAGTTGAATGTGAGGAGAAATGTTCTTTATAATATAACAATCTATGCCTCCTATCCCTCTACGGTGGGATTTTTTGTTCCATGGCGGCCACAAGAAAAATCCTTCTATGTTAGGGACCTTAGACTTCTCTTGCTCCCAAGAATATCTCTTGGGATCCAACTTATCATAGTTCCTTTCCGCCATGGAAAGCCATGAAAGTTCCAAAACAGGATCTTGAGTGTCTCAAATTCCTATTTATTAGTATCCTTCTTGTCTCTATCCCTAACAATAGCTTTTCGATTTCTAATTATTGCACATTTTCCTTCTTTCCTCATTTCTTTTACCTTTTGAACTTCCTTCCTTAATTCAGCTTGGTCTTCAAGATTGAGGTCTTCATTTATAAATATCCATGACCCTTTTAAGCTCGAATATTTACTAAGTCTACTATATTTATGGTCATTGCAACTTACTTTGACATGGATCAATCTATCTTTGTAATCAATTAATTTTCTGAGCCTCTTTTCTTCTATGAGGTAAGTTGTATCAATTTGTGATTTATTTTTTAATTAGTATTTTACTATTGTTAGCGTACCCTCCTCTTATTGTTCTTTTATACCAAAAATTATGAGGTTCAAGGATCTTTTGTTATTCTCATGGTCTAGTTTGATTAGATTATTCATTTCCTCTTTGATGGGTTTGATATCCAATTTGTTTTCCATATTATTGAGGGTCAAATTGTTGGTTAGTTTTTCTTCTAGCTCTTTAATCCTCTCTCTCAAGTTGTGATTTTATTCAACCCCTCCTTCTTGGGTTAATTTTTTATGTTTTTCCTTTTCTTTAATCTTATCCTTGATTGTTTGCAATTCACTCTTGAACCCTAAGAATCTATCATCTATTTGAATTTGAATGGTATCTTTAATTTTTTTATCAATCATTGCCTCTATCTCTATTTGGAGTTTATGTCTCTTTCTTCACTCCTTTTTCCTAACGATTCTAACTCTATTTGGATTTTGGCATCTCTCTCAAATCTCTTTTTTTCTACTGATTCCAAATAATAGTAAAGGATCTCTAGGGTGATTGTGGGGGGGCTCCCCCTGTTAGGATGAGTTTTTGGAATAGGTGGTGGAGTAATCATATTGAAAAGAAGAGAAAACAAAATGTAACAATTATTAAAAATGGAAAATATTTTTTTTATATTGATAATAATGATATTAATTGTTATCTCTCAAATCAACTTTTACTTATGAAAATTCAAATAAAAAAATAAATAAAACATATTTAAATCTCTTTACATTAATAGATTATAAATATACTTTAAAAATAATGTTAAAAATAAAATATCTCCTTCAAAAAAACAAATAAGTATTACCAAAAAGATATAATTTCAAAACCCGAGAGAAGTATTATTCCTGATAAAAAATGCAGTAAAGTAAATATAATAAATTTAAAGTTATTAAATATTTATTCAATACAAACATATTGTTTGTATTATATAAGAGTCAAATTAAAGTGTTTGTTGTAGCCATATCACATCCGATTGTATATAAAAGAACCAAATTGTGCTTGCGACACAGGACACGTGGATCGACGTACACCAGCAAAGTAAACTTTAAAATGTTTGTCCTTGTCTATTGAATATCCTCGGCTTCAAATAAAACCCTCATTATCACGACAGGAAAAATAATTGAAAATAGAATGCGATTGTGGTCTATTTTCAAATCGATTTCCAAGTAACTCGACATATACTTTTATATAACTAAGATTGTATAAAAGTCTGTCAAAATCAAATATTACAAAATACTTTTGTTGTTCCAAGTTGTAAACACTGAGTTGCCGCAAGGGGAAACCAGCTCAACCAGCTGAACAATTCCAGAGTTTAAGTCTTAAGATGCCAAACATAACAAGGTCTCTACTAACATTAAGAAAACCCAAAATCCAGGTCCCTAAAGGTGACCATCATAACAGTAATAGCCATAGACAGTATCTGATAAAGGTGGCCTTCATGAGGAAAAGCCACATTAACATGCATAACAAAATAACAAATACACATGTACATATCACGTAGTGGGGCTGTAATGTCGCCACACATCCAGGAAGAAGATGTCGAGTGTCGAGTCCCCGAGAAGAGTAGACTCCTCCACAACTTGTGTCTTGTCCAGCTGTATGGGCTGGTGGCACGTCCTCCTCTTGGCCTATTGCATCGTGCTCTGAAGTCCCCACTGGGGGAGATGGGGCCAATACTGGTGTCACAACTCTTGTTGCTTGAGCTTCTTCTATTGGGAGGTGTTGGACACCCTGCAATGCTGAGGTAAAATGCAGGAATTGTGATTCCTTTCCATCGAGAATATTCAAAAGGAACTGAATATCATTCAAGTCCCAACGCAAGTCAAAGACCAATACATGCAACAATGTGAGGCTTGTTTCCAATTCAAATTCTAGATCAGCACTAGAGTGAGGTCATGAGTGAGGCTGCTGACGTGAATTCAAGATTTCTTTCGGTCCATCATCCTGAGAACGAGGACCAAGAAGCAGAGCCTGAAGTGACTGGGAGGACGAGCGGACTTGTGAATTGGGAGGAGCCAATGGAACTGGGTGCGAAGTAGAGGCCAAGTTTCCAAAAGGTCCTAAGATGAATTCCAGCGAGGTCCCCGAGAAATCAAGCCACTCCATTCCGTAGGAAAACGACCATGAAAGGGGTGGGAGGCTAGATGTAGTATGAGCCGACTGTGCAAGGGAGGAGGACAAGGTGGTCGATGAGAAGGAGGAACAATGGGAGGGTGCAGTTTGGGGGCGGAGGGCCAAACGTGGTTAGCTAGGCTGCCATGTCGACCCTCGTTTGGACTTCCCTCGCTACCTAGGCATCTCTAAACCACCAGGAGGGTGAAAAATATCAGGAGTGAGCGACAACAGACCAAATAGATACTGGGAAGGAGGCTGAGCTCTAGAGAAATAAGCTAAGAGAGAATGAGGCATCTGTAACAGCTGGAGTAGTTCATAAAAGCTGAGGAGCTGGTGCGTTTCATTAAATGAACACACGCACAGAGTAAAAGAAGAACAATGGCGTTGGTCCATCGAAGGGATGAAAATATAAAGTAGGGTGCACTGGGAGTAATGGCACCCTGTCTCATGCAACGTTGTCTTAAGGGCATTAAGGAGGCGGGAGGGGGAGGCACGCATCCGTCACGTGGTTGACGCCATAGTGTTTCTCTCCTGGCGTCTTCGTTGGACGTGTGGTTTCCAATATCACCCCATCCGAGGAAGTAAATGGACATCTTAACTACGAAGGAAATTCACAATGAATTTTATTTCGCAATAATTTAGGCAGCGGAAAATAGTGAAACAAAGAAGCAAGGACAGGAAGAAGCCACAAGTCAGATATCAAATTAGTTGAACTATCTAACTATGCGCAATGGACCATCCATTGAACTTTCTGGTAGAATGTACAACATAATCTTGGGACATTCTTTATGTTTTTTAATGTTCCATTTATCCTTTGTCCACAGTATTCGTAACAAAATGTCTGTAATAGTTTTATTACTTTTGGACGTGCATGAGCTATGTAGATGCATGCCTTCCTTCTCATTCATGATTTATGTAGATGCATTCACAAGTGAATTGTATCTCAAATGGTTGTAAATGGTTATATGTATGAATAAGCCTATGTGGAACATCCAACGCCTTATGGGATCGAACGTAGAGAAAAATTGGTTTACAAGTTAATGAGATCCTTGTATGGATTGAAGCATGCTCTTACTATTTGTTATGAAAAGGTTAATAGTTATTTCTCAATGAATGGGTTTTACACAAGAAAATTGAATCCAACCTTGTATATGAGACATATGGGAGATACATATTATCAACGTTTATGTTCATGATTTGATTTATACAAGCAAGACATAAAAATTAATGCAAAAATTTCATGTTGCAATGGCATAAGAATTTGAAATCACTCATTTTGGGTAATTGCATTATTCCTCTCGTATGGAAATTTACCACCATTCAAAAGGAATATTTATTTATCAAATTATTTATGAAACAAGGTATACATTTGTTTTATTAGAGACATTTGTGATGAAGGTATCTAGTTACAATCCCATTAAATAGGAAAAATTAACAAGTAAAGATGCAACTTCTAATGTGCATGCTACATTGTACAAAATCCTTAGTCACATTCTAATGTATCTCACTATAAGGATGGTAGAAATTATCTATGCAACGAGTCTTATATCTTGTTCCAAGGAGGATCCTCATGAATTCTAATAAACCTCTAGTTACATTATTTCCTTGGATCTAAAGTTATATCTTAGAGAAATAAGAAGTAGGGGATTGTTCACATCGAACTATTATCATTTATAACAAGAAGAGTAGGAACAATCATGTGTTTCTTACTAGAATTAAACAAATTAAAATCCATCATCATTATAACAAATACTAGTCGGTGTATTTTTTTTTAGTAATTCATGTTTTGGTATAAATTATTCTTCCACTCATAAGCTTGAGCTAGTAGAATAGATAAATACTAACTAGGATGTGGCATTGGATGCTTGGAAATAAACCTATAGTTACATTCTTCTCTTGGATCTAAAGTTATATCCTACACCAACAAGAAGTAGGGAATTGTGTTTCTCTTTCCCATAATGTAAATACATTATTTACCCCAACAAGTTCTCATGCAATTTGTTTTTTATGAAATTTATAAATGTCTCAAAAACATATGAGTTATGACAAGAGCAATTCTATTATGAGGAACAATCACATGTTTCTTATTGGAATAAAAATACAAAAAATCATCATCATTATAAAAAAGATTATTTAGTGCACACTGAGTGACAATTTCATCTAACATATGAGCAAGTTGCTCCACCATGTTTGTAAACTCCACAAAAGTAAAATAATAAAAAAGTGTGTAAGATCTATCATTATATATATACTACAACTAAGTATGAAGGAGATTTTCATGTAATGTAATAAATAACCATCATCCTAAACTCATTTAACTCAAAATCTATCAATAGTCTAGAAGGATCAAATATATGGAAGTGAAAACCTTTTTTAAAGTGAAAAACCTGAAGAATGATTACAGGTTTTCACCTCTAATGATTTAATTCCTATGAGACTGAAATCCAAATCAAATGAATCTAAACTTATATTAAAAAATCACAAATATAATAATAAAATAGAAGATATTAATTACAAATATTAATTAAAATTAATAATATTATATTAAGTTTTTAATAATTTAAAAACTATATTTAATAAAAATGTATTTCAAACTTTATATATTTAATTAAACATACTATTTCATAATAGTATATTCTTTATATAATTATACATTATATTTTAAAATTAATTTATTATTAATAATTACCATATTTTAATGTATTGTATATTTATATGGCGTAAATCCTTATCATTTTGTATTTTCGAAGATTAACATTATATATTAATAATACACCATGATTACAATAATATTATAATAATATATGGAGTTATATGTTCATTATTGACATAAATAAGTATTAATAATTATATATATNAATAAATATATATATATATATATATATATATATATATATATATATATATATATATATATATATATATATATATATATATATATTAATTAGTATTTTAATAATCTCAAGATTATATTCAATTAACAAATAATTAAATATTTTAATCAAATATTTTATTCATAATGACAATCAATTTTTCAATTGTTTGAATTTTATTAATTTTAATAATTATTAATTTTATTAAAAATGGTTTGAAAACTAGATTTAACATTTATGTAAGTAAAACATTTTAAGAAAAAAGGATAAAAAAAAAAATATAACTAGATTTAAAATGAAAATGATGACAATGGAAGTATTAATAGTTGAATTCACTCATTCTTTGAGGGTTAATATAAAATATATGAATATCAAATTTTCCATATCAAAAGAGTTAATTTTTCCATATAGTACTTTAGGTGGAAGAAACAAGACATCAATAACAACTTACAACTTTGCTTCTTACAATAGTAAACAGTGTTTGAAGCTTCTTTATGTGGAACAAAGAAAGTACATAAACCTGATTCACTATCTTATTTCCTAAGATATTATTAGTTAGTGTGGATTTTTCTTTTTTTAGATTTACAAGAGGGAAAAAAGAAAAAAATGGAATACTAGATAATTATTGTTTTAGCCTAAAGAAAAATTGTATCTATATTATATATTAAATATATATTTTTATTCCTATACCTTTGTAAAATAAAATTTTCATCTATACTTTTGTAAATTTCATTAACACTAACGATTTACTATTTATTATATTATAATTTTTTTTTAAATATAATTTTTTTCAATAAATAAAAATAACAATTAAAAAAACCACTAAACATTTCCATATTTACAAAATCTTTCGTGTGCTGGTTCAATTGGCAATTGAACAACAACAACAACAAAAATATATTTATCATCCAACGATCTCATATTATCACAAATCATTTTATACTTTTAATTAAACTTAACTAAACACTTTATACTTTATACTTTATAATTTATTTGTAATTTCTAATGTATTAAATATTTATATAATACAAACATATTGTGAGTGATTAGCGTGCTGGTTGTATGCCAATCATATAACATCCACTTGCATATAAAACAACAAAATTGTGGTTTCATGCATGTGAATCGGCGTGCACCAACTAAGTAAACTTTAATGTGTTTGTGCTTTTATTCTTCTTTATATGATTGAATTTTTCCAATGATCCTCATCGCACAGAACGCAGCGGTAGGTATGTATCAAAAAGTCTGTAATAGTATTATGACGCCTGTACGTGCATAATCTCTGTAGATCCATTCATCCCTTGGCATTCATCAAGACTAGTCAATAATTGCAAATGTGTTTTATTGCCTCCTCCGATACCCTAAAAATAACTGCCACCTGCCTTCGGAACATCGGACGCGCAAGGTTAAAATTTGTGCTCTGATACAGTTGCTGGGTTGTGTCATCACGTGGCGACGATCGAAAGGGAATAAAAGCATACTGCATCTCGTGATTGATCTGGCCCTGTTTCAGCCATCCGCTTCTTTTCTCGATAGTTATTGCAAGGGTTCACTAAAAATTATTGTATAATTAGTTACACAGATAAGTTAGAAATCTCTATCTCAGACTACAGCGCCAATGTTTATTCTTCTCGTTTAATTCCGGGCCGTATTCTTTCTACGAGCTCGTCCGATGAGTTCTCTTTAACTCCAGGGTTTCTTGTAGGAATGAATGTGCGGCTGATTATTTTTAAAACTTGTTTATAATATAACTTTCATAATCATTGCACTTTAGATGTTATTATCCATGTTATTATTGAAATGGTGCAAATAATTTAGACTAGTTTACAATAGTATAATATGTTTGTATAATCTATTGTACTTTACATGTTATCATCAATTATCTTTTCAAATGTTGTAATCGATTTTGTCTTCTTTTGAAATGTTGCAATCTATTTCTGCTACCTCAGAGTTATATAATTTTATCTCTCAAATAATGGATAGTAGTGTTTTTTTTCAAATATTTTTTCCTTTTTATAATATATCATGAGAAGGTTATTACTTTAAATAGTAGTTTGGTATAAGTAATTTTTATTTTTTTATTATAATAAATGATGCAAAGATATATTACTAGAGATGTAGATCTATTGGCAAGTCCTACTTAAATGGAAGAAAATGATGCAAAGAATTTAGACTAGTTTATAATAATAGTATAATATGTTTGTATAATCCATTTTACTTTACATCGAATTTAGACTAGTTTATACTAATAGTATAATATGTTTGTATAATCCATTGTACTTTACATCTTATCATCAATTATCTTTTGAAATGTGGTAATCCATTTTGTCATCTTTTGAAATGTTGTCATCTATTGAGTCCACCTCACAATTGTATACTTTTATCTCTCAAATAATGGATAATGGATGTTATCATCAATTATCTTTTCAAATGTGGTAATCCATTTTGTCATCTTTTGAAATGTTGTCATCTATTGAGTCCACCTCACAATTGTATACTTTTATCTCTCAAATAATGGATGTTATCATCAATTATATTTTGAAATGTGGTAATCCATTTTGTCATTTTTTGAAATGCTGTCATCTATTGAGTCCACCTCACAATTTCACAATTGTATACTTTTATCTCTGAAATAACGGATGTTGAAAAAGGGTATAACTTTAAATAGTATAACTTTATTGTAATTTTTATTTTTTTATTATATACAAAAATAATGATGTAAAGATATAATATTTTTCATTTTTAATTAATAATTTTTTTTTTTTTTAATTTTATTAGTTGAAGTGACTTTTGAATAGTAAATGATATAAATTTTTATTACTTTACAATTATATCAATTTATTTTTAAATAATAGATAGTTTAAAATTGTAGTTTTTTTTAAACATTATTAATTAAAGAGTTAATTAAATTTGGCATATATTTAGTTTATAAAATTAAAATTTTCAAAACCCAAATTATTATTAACTAGTTATTAATTTCTATATTTATTGTTATATTTCAATTTCTATATATATATATATTAATTTATAAAATTATATATATATTAATTTATAAAATTTTAAAATCATAAATTATGAAATTTTATAATCATAAAAAAATCACTTCAAATTTTATTAAATTATCTTTTTTCAATTTATCAAATACACATCTATTAAAAACAAAATTATGTTTTTGGATTTATAAAATTTACTTTTGATTACTTATATCTACGCATATATTAATTTATTTCAACTTAACTAATGAAATATATATAATAAATATTTTCTTATAAATTATAAAAAAATATTTAATTTTATTTATTTGTAAATGTTTAAAACAACTATTAAAATAGTATTCACATCAATTTATTTTAATTTTCTATTTGATTAAAAATCTCTAAAATATTAATTAAATTTAATTATATATTTAATATTTAAAAAAACACTTTTTTCTTCCCCATCTATATAAAAATGGGTATAATTGTTAAGAACATCTGTTTCCTATGAAGAGGTTACATCCCTTATCCTACAATCAAGGGACTCTCAACACCAATTAAGAAAAAAAAATGTAACTTTTGATAATTAGATATAAATTTATATTTTTCTAGGATTATAAACTTTTGATTCTTAAAAAACTAACTCTTAAATAATTATCAATTTAGAGACATATACATTAGAAATTAAAATGGTTATTTAATAAAAAAGTTACTTTGAAAAACATAAAGTATAGGTAAAGTAAGTGTTGGATGTACTATATCTTCTTTGTTCCTCTATAAACCTATAGATAGATAAGACATTGAGTATACAAATTTGTGATACTTCACCATATCTGAAACCATGTTCTTAATATTGACAAACTCTTAAGTTTACAACTCCACAATTTCTTGTTTTTTAGCTACACAATTTTCATCAATAAAGAAATTTCGTCGTCCATCTTAACATCTTGAGTTTGTGGTTTTGACAATGGAAATGCTTGCTTTATTCTTTGAAATAATGACTTCCTATATTTTGAGGACTCTTTTCATGTCAACTAACTTGAAAATGGAAAAATAACCTGCATACTTATGTGTCATTGATAAATCCCTCAAGTCCTTCATCCAAACCAATTGACTTCTTACCACTCTCCAAGTTATGATATTATTCCAATTAATCTAAAACATAGAACAAATAATTTCACACATACTCACATGAAACAAACCCAATCACCTACGAGTATTCAAGTCACCTATTAAAAGGAGAAAAGATACCTCTCTATTATCCCATATTCAATGATGTTTACTTTCTTTAGAAGGTAGAGTCCCAGAATAATGTAACCTTGTTGATGACTACTACCTATACTGAATTCTACCAAACTCGTGATTCGATTAACTAGGGCTCAACAAATTCAAAAATATATTATGATGTTCCAAGCATGGAGACTCCTCCAATTACAACTAAAAATCTAACTCCTTAAAAACAAAAAACTTCAATTCAATATAAAACCTTTCCATGATCCCACCTTCATAAAACATTATGAAGAAAGGTGGTTGATTGAACTTCCCCATTGACTGCAATTTGTTTGAAATGGAATCAATTCACTCCCCATCAATTAATATTGTCAATTAATAACATGATATGTGACATGATATATGATTACCATATGTATAGATTCGAGTGAATAAGCTTTTATGTGGTTATAAGGGTTGGGTAACCTAATCCATCTAATTTCCCACTTTTTACTTGTGATGTTATCATGTGAAAGAACTCAACCTCTTCAAACCTTGTAAATTGTTTGTTTATCTTGTGGAATATTATTGGTAATCTACTATGATTTTGACCATAATTTTGGTGCATAGAACCTTTGTCAATTCTTTGTTTATCTTGTGGAATATTTTTGGTAATCCACTATGACTTTGACCAGAATTTTGGTGCATAGAATATCTAATAAAAATTAAGCTCATATATTTCTTATGATTTGTTAATACAACTGGGGTTCTATATACCCAAGAACTCGGTAACTAGTTTAAAAAAAAATTAAAAAATCTACATCAAACTGTTTGTCACGGAAGAGAGCAAGCACGTGGACTGGTGGGAGAAAGCCATGGAACCAGAGTACCTTTTGATTTCAGGACGCCTCACTTCACAAAGTATGTTTTTAACCTGCAATGAAGGAAGACGAAAGTGTTAATATCAATTTTAGATCTCAATTAATTAAAAGAATAAGATCATAAAATAAGTTGAAGGCTTGACGTATCATGGGTCCAGATTGAATTTCGGTTATCTTCTTATTCGCTAGTGAAGTAAGATATCTTCCACTCAATAGGAGGAGCAGACTCATAGAATTTTTATGGGTTCCCTCTCAAGAAATCATCAAAAAAATATATCTATGTGCATAATCAATTATGAATTAAAAGAGAAAAACCAAATAATGGTAGAGTTCTGTTACTTTCGTCATGTACATGTAGAAAAGGCCCTAGTTTGGTAACCATAGAAAAGGCTTACACGGTATAACCATGTAAGGAATCACATAAAAGTAATTACCGAAGTTGATTACAGAGGCCAAATGAGGGAGAATAATTACCGAGACGAATTATAAAGCTAATTACAAAAATAGTAATAAAAGGAGACAGATCTTCAACAGTATACATAAAGAATTCTAAATTAGAGAAATGAAAATATCAAGGGAAGAAACTGCAGAGAAGGCATTAACCCTTTAACACAGAACATATTTACCATAATACAAAGACGAATTTCTAATTTGGGAAAACTAATTACCGATGAATAATTACAAAGAGGTAGATACAGTGAGTATTTCTTACAGAGGGAAGTAATTACAGTAATAGAATAATAACCGAGAAGCTTAAAGAGACACAAAGGGTTGCCATCTAGGCACATGGATTATTACTAAGAAACCCTATTTTTAGTTAAAGCATGTCAATGTAAACGGGCAAACCTTTTAATGTCATGGAAGGGCGTTTATGCGAGGAAATATTTTAATCGTACAGCGTGCAACCGACATATATCTTAAATAATACAGAGGACAACGAACAGATCTTAAGGGAGTTAGATCATCGACGGTTCTCAGAAAATCCAAAGAGTCTTACCTTAGGTTAAGCTTAATAGACGAGAGTCAGGGCCTTTACAAGAATACAGTAAGGGACTCGCTATCAACAATTTTGGAACTGACTGTCACCCAGGTTAAGAAGAAAACCGTATATGCCAAAGAACAGAACTACTTTTATTTTTACAGAACCCCTCACCATACACAGTATTTGTTCCAGAGACGTTACTACAATCTTTTCAAACCTAAACATGGTGATAAAAATATAAAAAGATAATTTTACCAGCGAGCGCAATTATTTATTACAGTGGGAGTTTTATCCATGTGTTTTTGAAACTTGCAAAGAAAACGCACTGTACGCAGCGGTAGATATTGTTGATTATATTCTTGTTTATATTGTTGATTTTTTCCAATGATTATCAGCGCACAGTACGCAGAGGTAATAGCATTATGACGTCTGTACGTCCATAATCTCTGTAGATCCATTCATCCCTTAGCATTCATCAAGACTCGTGAATAATTGCGAATGTGTTTTATTGCCTCCTCCGATACCCTAAAAATAACTGCCACCTTTCTTCGGAACATCGGACGGGCAAGGTTAAAATTTGTGCTCTGATACAGTTGCTGGGTTGTGTCATCGCGTGGCGACGAACGAAAGGGAATAAAAGCATACTGCATCTCGCGATTGATCTGGTCCTGTTTCGGCTATCCGCTTCTTTTGTCGCTAGTTATTGCAAGGGTTAACTAAAAATTATGTATAACTAGTTACACAAACAAGTTATAAATCTCTATATCAGACTATAGCTCCAATGCTTACTCTTCTCGTTTAATTCCGGGCTGTCTTCTTTCTAAGAGTTCGTCCAATGAGTTCTCTTTAACTCCAGGGTTTCTTATAGGAATGAATGTGCGGCTGATTATCTTTAGAACTTGTTTATAATATAGCATTTATAATCATTGCACTTTCCATGTTATTATTGAAATGGTGCAAAGAATTTAGACTACTTTACAATAGTATAATATCTTTGTATAATCCATTGTACTTTACATGTTATCATCAATTATTTTTTGAAATGTTGTAATCTATTTTGTCTGCTTCAAGATCTTTTGAAATATTGCAATGGTTTTCATCTATTTTGTCTGTTTCAAGATCTTTTGAAATATTGCAATGAATTTCATCTACCTCACAGTTGTATAATTTTATCTTTGAAATAATGATTTTTTTTTTAAGTAATTTTATTTTATTTTATAATATATGATGAAAAGGGTATAATTTTAAATCGTATAAGTTTGGTATAAATTTATTGTAATATTTATTTTTTTATTATATAGAAAATGAATGATGTAAAAATATAATATTTTTCATTTTTAATTAATGGGTTTTTTTGTCTAAATCTTTTTAATTGCAGTGCTAAATGATGTTAATTTTCATTACTTTACAATTATATCAATTTATCTTTAAAGTAATAAATAATTTAAAATTGTAGTATTTTTAAAACATTATTAATTAAAGAGTTAATGCAATTTGAGATATATTTAGTTTATAAAATTAAATTTTTGAAAATCCAAATTATTAACTTGTTATTAGTTTCTATATTTATGATTATATTTTGTGAAATATAATTGGAATATATATATATATATATATATATATATATATATATATATTATGAAATTTTATAATAAAAAAAAAACACTTAAAATTTTGTTAAATTATTTTTTTTTATTTTATCAAATTTACATTTAATTTATCAAATTTACATCTATTAAATTATCTCTTTCCATTTATAAAATTTACATTTGATTACTTATATTCACTAGTAATCTCAACTTGAGTAATTCAATATATATAATAAATATTTTCTTATAAATTATAAAAACATATTTAATTTTATTTATTTTTTAATGTTTAAAACAACTATTAAAATAGTAGTCATATCAATTTATTCTAATTTTTTATTTAATTAAAAATATATAAAATAATAATTAAATTTAATTATATATTCAATATTAAAAAAAATACTTTCTAAAAATAATGTTGTATCTCCCCCATTTATATATGAGTGGGTATAATTGTTAACACCATGTATCTCTTCTTAAGAGGTTACATCTCTTATCCTGCAATCAAAACATCAATTAAAAAAACAATATAATTTTTAATGATTTGATATAAAATTAGATTTTTATAGGATTATAATTTTTTTATTCTTAAAAAAGTAACTCCTAAATGAACATTTACATTACAAATTAAAATTCTTATTTAATAAAAAACTTACTTTGAAAATCATGAAGTGTAGGTAAAGTAAGTGTTGTTTCCTCGTCCTTTTTCCCCAGAAACTATATTGCAAATGGGAAAATGACCTGCATACTTATGTAGAACTGATAAATCCCTCAAACCCTTCATCTAAACCAATTGACTTCCTACCACTCCCCAAGTTCTCATATTATGCCAATTACACTAAAACTTAGAACAAATAATTGTACACATACCCAAAGGAAACAAACCCATCGATTCGGAACCTACGAGTATTCAACTCACCTATTAAAAGGATAAATGCTACCTATCTATTATCCCTTATTTCAATGATGTCTGAGTCTACTTGCTTAAGAAGGTGGAGTCCGACAATAATGTAACCATGTTGACGGCTACTACCTACATTGAATTCTACCCAACTCATGATTTGATTAAATAGGGCCCCAAGGAGTTCAAAAATATAAGATGATGTTCCAAGAATGGGGAATCCTCCAATTGCAGCCAAAGATCTAACTCCTAAAGAACAACAAACTTCAATTCACTATAAAACCTTGCCATGATCCCACCTTTATTAAACATTATGAAGAAAGGTGTTTGATTGACCTTCTCCATTAGAATGCAAATTGTTTGAAATGGAATGAATTCACTCCCCCATAAATTAATCTTGTCAATTAATAACATGAGATTTGACATATTGTATGATTAACATGTGTATAGATTCGAGTGAATAAGATTTTATGTGGTTAGAAGCATTAGGTAACCTAATGCATCAATTTTTTGTTTTCAAGTCTACTGGTTTCATTATCCAATTTCTCACTTTCTACTTGTGATGTTATGATGTGAAATAACTCAACCTCCTCAAACCTTTTCAATTCTTTGTTTATCTTGTGGAATATTCTTAGAAGTCCACTATGATTTTGACCAGAATTTTGGTGCATAGTGTTATCACTTGAAGTTGTTAAGGGTCACATGTAGTTGTTATGGGTCAATTCATCCTTAGATTTTTGAAGTTTTGTGGAAAGTATCATGTTTACAGCCTATGTGGAGACATATACATTCTTATGCACCTTTGGCTAAAGTTTTTGGCAATTTTGGGCTCAAACTACAGAAATCGGACAACTATAGGAAATTTCGAAGTGCATGGCATTGTGAAATGATCTACACAGACATGTGCTACATAATGTGCTAGAAAATTTCTCGTAGCAACCACGTTACAGATTTGATCATAAAACCAAAACATCGAAGTGGGTTTCTCTGAAATTTTTTGTGGAGGAAGATGATATCCCTGTTGACTTGCTAACCAAATTTCAGCCAGACCCAGTTTGGAATTTGAGAGAAACAATTAAAACACCAGTGCACTGCAAAATGTGTTGCAAATTCTCTATTTTGCATAGTTGATTGGATATTCGCCTTGTTGGGAGGTTTCCACCTATAAAGGAGGGTTCAAATGACTTCTCATGGATCCGTTAGATGTCAAGGGACACCTACACCTAAATTTCAACTCCATTAAAGACCTCATGCAGTGAGTTGGAAACAATTTATTAATGACTTCCAACAATTTCCTGAAAATTAGCAGTTTGTTGGATTTTTGTTTCTTTCACTATTGCCACCTAGCTCCAAGGCCTAGAATCAAATGGAAGATATAAGATTCGACCTCATAAGGATATTTTGATGCTATTTTCTATTTAAGAGAGGAGGGAGGTCTTCGAGAAGGGTTGGAGTAATGTTTCCCAAAAATTCCAAAAAAAAATAAAATATTATTATTTATATTATTAGTTTTACCGTGCTTATAACATGCTCATACCACAATTGTATAGTGATTTGATAAAATCCTAGTGGTTTATTATCTCACCCTTAAACATAATATGATGCATTTGTCTCCTTAATACATCATTGAAAAAAGGGGTTTGGACTTAAGACTGTTAGAATTAATTCACATACCTACATATATAATATTCTTATTGTGTACCATAATCGTACCTCGAAGGGTATCCTTTAAGCTTTGTCTAGCGCGACTACAAGACTTGTACAAGTCTGTTGGGCTACTTATAAGGAACTTTAGTGGATACATCATGACATAGGTCCCGATTCCTATTCTGAGCGGGTTTGATAACAATCTCTATTCTTTCTTTGAGTGTAAAGTATAACGATTAGGAGTTAGAGCGACCAATCTAGTTTTGTAAGTGCAGAGTGTATTTGTATATGCATAATCATTGTGGGGTATGCATAGACTGACATTAGGTAGTTAATGTTTTACAAAGGTACACATTGTTCTTTCCTAAAATGAAAACAATGTTGGAGTGACTAGATTTGGATGTGACTTTCTAGTCCGACAAATGAGTATTAAATGGAAAACAACACATACCAGGATTAAAACAAAGTTTCAATCGGTTGTTATCCTCATTCATTAACTAGTGATGGGAAATACAGGAGCAAATGTTATGTATTAAATAGGGTCCTAACTGTTACATTAAATTTCTCTGCAACGCCTTTCTTCGACCTCCTATTCGACTTGCGTGCCCATCGATTCTTTGCCACCTTTCCCTAAACACATGGCTATGGTACTTCACACTATTTCTCTCATTAAACTGGGACATGTACTCTCATGGCTAGCATTCAACGTTCTCTTGGGTTGTATGACTTGGCGGTAATCTTTTATTGCCAATGATACAATCACCGCTTCTGGAGTTAGACTCAGGCATCGATGGAATTTCTTGCTCTGTGTGGGAGGGAGTCATCTATCCATCTCGCTCTTAACTTGGTAAGTTTATTTGAACCCTGTTATAGTGCCTGTGTATTATGGTTGTGTAGGTAACTACTGGCTAAAAGATTAAATAAAGTTTTTTGACGGTCTTTCTTGTTTTGTGAGGTTCCCATCTAAGATTCTTCAGACTTGGAATAGCCTTCCCCATGTTTTATGTCGGATTAGTTAGGGTACGATTCCCCGTGGAAATATCTCTTGTTGTTCTCCAAATTCCTCTAAATTGTCCACTAGTTACCAGTTCTGTCTTATTAGCTTGGAATAATGGAGGTATTACAGAACGAAAGAGCTCTTTGTTCTCGGTCAGTTCTTCTTACATTAGTTAGGAAAAGTATAGTCGTAAAAATATTTTTCTTCGGGGTTCTGTCATTTGGAAAGGAAAGGCTTCAAACATTTATATCTCCATACCTAGGTCCTACTTAGGAGACCCCAGGACTGCATATGTCTTCTTGGTCGGTAGTTCTTAATTCTTTTCCTATACTGCATCGCGTACTTTATTTGCGGAACAAGGTATTCCTCGAAAACCCATCACTCTGGGGTCCTGTGACGACTCTATGTCTATTGTTATGTTCTCTCTCTCTCTCTCTCTC
>ML778588.1:1310746-1332916 GCA_009831015.1 Picea engelmannii | reverse complement strand
TAAATAAAATAAATAGATGAAATAAAATAAAATAATAAAATATAAAATAAAACCACTTAAATAATAATTATAATCTTCATAAAACTTTGTAACATGAAGGGAGTAAGAAATTAAATTATTCATAAGAATTAAAATCTATGGATATAAAATGTAAAGAGGGATTTAATTATTTTATCTTTTGAAAATTTAAAAAGATACTAAATTAATGATAAAAGGGAAAAGGGGTTAAATTCCACACCTGCCTTTTTGAGTTCTAAGAAAAAGGGGAAAGAGGGAAAATAAAAAAAATAGGAAACTAGGGAAAAGATGTAACATAAAAAGGAAAAAGGGGAGCTTAAGGGAAAAAGAGGGAAGTCAACTTAGTAAAGAATCTACATTTAAGAGCTTTCCAATTTTAAACTAAATTAACAATTTCATAATAGGGAAAGCCTTTAAAACCTGTAAGGGAATCTAGGGACACCTAGGAGTAATTCTAGGAGTAACTCTAGGTGGGTGAGGGAAATAAAGATAATTACTTAATTAAAGAAATTGATTTTTGGAGGAATGTAGGGGATGGGGGCACTTGTACGGAGAGGAAATTTAGGAATTTATTTTAAAAAAATTTAATTAAATGAGATATAGGAAAGAATGGAAGTTCAAAGCTCTATAAATTAAAGGAAGGAGAAGCATGAAGGATCATCTTCTATTTGCATAACATTATGCTGTAGAAATATCGACTTGACTGATTTACTTGTGGGGAGTTGGGATACCCAGCTCAGAGAGGAGTGGTGGCTTGGCCTTGTGAGGCCAGCTCGGAGCTAGACGAGATCTCTGGATAGTGTGCGTGGCCCCTTTGCGGCTCGGGGGGCTAAGGGGGATGAAGAGTACCCCTAGCATTGGCTGGGAGGTACCGGTGAGGTCTCGATGATCGGTGAGTGGGAGTTGTACAGAGCGTGGGATGTCATTTGAAGTGGGTGATCAGGCAACGATACGCTCTTTTATTTGGTAGAATAGAATGCATTAGGACTTATGCTTGGATCTGCATATTGATTGTAAATGGATTGGGTGTTTAGATTGTTAGCAGACCTCTTTTTCTTAGCCTCGCTGATTGTTTGGTTGATTGATTTCTCGTGGCCTTTCATCCCTAGCACTCCATTCCTCACCTAATTAGTCATCCAGGAGCCTAATCTACAGTTGTCACCTTAGCGTTAAAAGACCTATGGATCTCAATGCCCTGCTTTTATGTACGAGGATGGTGATGCGAAGGTGAACCCTTAGCCATCTCCCTCTGTTGATATCATTGATTGATCGTTTGACTTGCGTCCTCTGGTATGGTCTCTGCGTATGGATTATCTTGTTTCCTTGTTTTTTATGTTGTTGCACCTTGACTGATAGGGTCCTTGCAATCCCTTCGATGAGTTATCCTTATGGCTCAGGAATTATCTTACTGTTGTCAGCATTTTTATTGGAATCCCGAGATGTGAAAGGCATTAATCTCCAATCTGCATTTGTTTTCCTTTGATATATCTGCATTCATTTTAATGTTGTAGATGGGAATTTACATAAAATGTAATTATGTACATATGCCTACATTCCTCCCATGAAATACACAGGGAATTTCTTAAATGTACTATGTACTGAGAATCCAGATAGTGTTTCTTGTTGTTGACAATAATATTTTGGATAGTGATTTACATGCATTGTCAAACGCTTTTAATATTTAGAGAATGATTGATATTCAGTATGATTTAACAGTAAAAAATGATTTTATCATTGTTAGCTTACTGATCATTAACATCATGGGATAACGATAATTATTGCCAATAATTATGGATTTTATTATTCCTTACTGTGGATTTTTATTGATAATTAAACAACGACTTTATCCTTGCTGATGCATCTGATTGGGAATTTATTTTTACCACTGCGAGATGAATAACATTGATTATAGCAATTGAAATTTGTGACTAGAGCGACTAGATTTGAACCTCATCTGAAGCAAGTAAGGAGAACAACATCGATTTAGTGAATTTATGATTTCTTGAACAAGGGTTTTTATGACAGTGAATATATGACTGGCAATGGGTTTAATATTAATGATGGACAGAGAGCTATCCTCTATAATATTACAGACAATGTTTTAGGATTGACATCGACTATCTGTCTGGCAGCGATGGACATTAATGAATGACATACCCCTAGCTTAATTTTTGAACAACGATTTATTGTTTGGCATTCTAGATTGTCTCTTAATACTTGCCCAATGATGATTCCTCAGAACTGGCATGTAAGGTCTTAACTTATGCCTAGCATCAATAATGAAGAGTGTTATCATTAATTGACTCAACGATCTGAGGCTAGGCATTGCCTTGAGGACATAACACACCCTTCGATAAGCTACAATGATTTTAGGTGCCAGTCCAGCCATCAATTTACCTCTATGTTGAAAAAAATATATAATAATAATAATTAATACCCTTCGGATTCTACTCAACGAATGCTAGATGGCTTGATGGTAATGGCTGGGAATCGACTCTACATTCTGTGAGGATAGTTCACCCTTGACCGCACCCTTCCCTGACAGCGATACACAAGATTCGTTGACAATGAATGGCTTTTAAATATGCATGGGCAACACTGTCGTGACTCTTTTGGATGATGAATCCAAGGTGAGGGTGTTACTATCAACTATCAGTCTCTGTCCATATGGGTATCTACTTGTTCAATACATGGTTTATTTGAATGGAACCATATTGCTCCTGATTTATTAACTAGGGATAGATAGACCTGTACGTAGGTACCCATTTTAGAAATGTGCGAGTTTCATGGAGCTCTATTCACTAGATACAAATCTGTATTAGAAATTATTCATAATCACTTGAGCGTTCAAATTACTGTTAGATGGAGATCTGTATTATGGAAAGTCTAGATTATTCCCCTTTCAGTGAGAGTTCTCATAGATATCTAAATAAAATTTCAATTATAAACCTAAATATATTTATTTTCAATTAAAACTACCTTGCGCCTTCTTGATCAGTTAACCTTGTGTTATTTTGGACCTACCCTGACTTGATATATTTTGCCTAGTTTCATTTTATATTAGCTCTGATTACTAAATCTTAGATCCATAATTACCTCTGATTAATAAGCGTTGAAGGATGAAAATATGTTTTTCCAAATTAGTTGACTGCCAGTTATCAATTTATATTAAAGTTGTTGATTTTTAAACTCGGATCTACTAAGTAGTGATAAAGGGAGAGTTGTTCTATAATAGGTCCAGATTGTCTTTTGGGGTGCAATAAAATACCCTTGAATGGATCTATAGGTTAGTATGAAGTTGTGTCTATTTATAAAATAAACAAGTTAAGTGTGTATTTGTAAAAGATTCAAAGTTGAAGAGAATCCTTTTAAAATCTTTTGTAATTTAATAGGTAATATAAAATCCTTTATATATTGATAAATGATATACTAGGATAGGAGTTTGAGAGAAAATTTTCCTTTCCACCAAATTGATTTACTCGATTTTTTTAGTTTTTTCATACATTTAAGCAATTTATCAATGGAGCCCTTATGACATTTGATCTATTGAACGTGACCATGGGTGTCATTCTTTGTACTCATTAATTTTCTTGAATCTCTCATTTTAAGTCATTATTTGCTTACGTCTTGTTCATCGTCATGTGTGACACAAAGTTTAATGTTTCTATTGCCCTTGTACACCCGCACACACACACAAAAAAAAAAAAAAATTGCACTTGTTATGAGAGGTTGTCGTCGTAACAATGGGAGGTTTGTCACATATGGTATTAGAGCCAAGTTCAACCCGTGACTTGGGATCACTACATCTTTCGTTGATATAATTTATTATACCATTGCTGATCGAGTTGACTTGTGTGCATGTAGGTAATCATGGTTAGAGGACGCCGTGTAGGCAGATGACAAGGTGCTAGGGGAGGAGGCGTGATGCCTCTAGTAGTATCCATGCCTGAGGGGTCTAACCCCCATGGATATGAGAAGGTTCTCGGATGGGAGTACATAAGAGTTGGTGATGTAGTCAGAATGATGAGATCTTTTCAACGCATGTGCGAGGCTATGATCAGCCATTTGGATAGAGATGAGGCTTGGGCGTTAGCACATGCTAAGGTTCCACCGCAAGCTCTGGTCAGTACCGATGGCGTTCATCATGAACTCAAGAAGGTCAAATTTCCCGAGCTCTTTGGTGCCCCAGATGATGCAGCCGCTGAGGCATGGTTGGAGAACATGGCAATGTGCTTCGCACTTTGCGATTATACCTCCAACATGAAGGTCGACGACGGTCTTTCAACTGAAGGGGAGTGCTCTTCTATGGTGGAAGACGCTCCTACCGTAGCTGAACATGGTCATTAGAGACATGTCATGGGAATCATTCCGAGAGAGGTATCTTTCAGAGGAATTCCTTAAGCATTAGCTCAATGAGTTCAACGCCTTACGACAAGGAGGTCATACGGTGCTCGATTACGAGGCCCGTTTTATGGAGCTGCTCCGGTGTGCTCCACACCTTAACACTGAGAAACTTATGGTCAACGGGTTCGTATTCAGCCTTAATTGCAACCTGCATGCAAAGGTTAGTATTTTGATGCCTCTGACCTTGCATGATGCCTTCCAGAAGGCCCTCATAGCAGAGGAGGAGCTTATCAGCGTGGGTCAGACTAGGACTCCAGCGAGACTAGAAGGGAAGGTTTCATCTGAAGCACAATAGCATTAGACACCAGCCAAACATACACCAGGATATCTTGGCTTCCATAGGGGATCCATATTCACTACACCTTGGTGACTGTCACCTCAGCAGCAGACACCTTATCGGGGAACACAACATCAACAACAATGTCTCCCACAACAACAACAGTTTAGGCTTGTTCAGTAGAATAGACCAGGGATCCAGGCTGGTGGGACATCATCATCTACTTTAGGTACCAAGACTACTGGGCCGAAGAAGGGGTGTTGGACCTGTGGAGAGCCACATTACCAATGTGACTGCCTTGTGGAGAGGACTAGAGCATCCAAATCAGTCAGACCCACTACCGTGGGAGATATGGGCAAGGCCCATTGGATCCATGCAGTGGTGAATAACTACCAGGTAGAGAACCAGTCAACTGTGCTCGAGATGATAGGTACCGTCACTGACCAGAACCTTAGTATTTTGATAGATCCCGATGCTACCGAGATTTTCATCTCTGGTGCAGTGCTAAAAGGGATTAAGGTAAAGGTAGTCGAATAGGATGAGTTTACCTTCATAGAGATGACTTCAAGAGCCAAACAGAAGGTTGGAGGAAATGTTACGGGATATGTCCTTAACCTGGGAGAGTTTGTCATAAGGGCCAACCTATACATCATGATATTGGTATCTTATGACGTCGTGATTGGTATGGATTGGTTGGAATCGCATAAGGTGATACTCAACTGTAAGACAAAACGATTGAGCTTGGTCGATGATGAGGGACAAAGATGTGTGATTATAGGCCGGAACCAGGGAGTTTCCCTTAGGTTCGTCTCTTCCTTACAATTACAGAAGAGTATGCGCAAGGGGTGCAATCTTTATGCGATCCTTGCGTTAAATGAGATGGGAGTAGCAGAAGGTCTAGAGCACCTTCCGGTGGTAAGAGAGTTTGCTGACATGTTTCCAGAGGAGTTACCAGGGATGCTGCCGGAGAGGGAGTTGGAGTTTACCATAGACTTGAAATAGGGAACTGAACCAATAGCAAGAACGCCTTATCGAATGTCAACCTCGGAGTTACAAGAGTTGAAAATGCAACTGAAGGAGTTGTTAGACCTGGGACTGATATGTCCTAGTGTGTCACCGTGGGGTGCACCTATTATTTTCATACGAAAGAAGGACGGTTCGTGGAGGCTTTGCATTGACTACCATCAACTGAACAAGTCCACGATCAAGAATTAGTATCCATTGCTGAGAATTGATGATCTGTTCGATCAAATGAAGGGTGTGATGGTGTTCTCCAAGAATGATTTGCGATCAGGGTATCACCAGTTGCAGATCAAGGAGGATGATGTCCCTAATACCACCTTTAAGATGAGGTTTGGATATTACGAGTTTACTGTTTTACCGTTTGGACTAACAAACGCCCCAGGGGTATTTATGAGTTTGATGAATGGGGTGTTCCGCGAGTACTTGGACAAGTTCATGCAAGTGTTCATTGATGATATCTTGATTTACTCTCATACAATGGAGGAGCGTGACGATCACTTGCACTTGGTACTACAGTGTTTACGAGAGCACAAATTGTATGGGAAGTTGTCCAAATGCTCATTTTATCAATCGAAGATTCACTACTTAGGGCATGTAATCTCCAACGAAGGTATTTCCATGGATCCAGCCAAGGTCAAGGCTATTATGGAATATCCTGCACCTATGAATGTCCTAGAAGTGCGTAGCTTCATTGGTTTAGCAGGATACTATCAACGGTTCATTGAGGGATTTTTGAAGATAGAAAATCCGATCACGGAGTTGCAGAAGAAGAAAAAGAAGTTTGTTTGGCCAGAGAAATGTGCAGAAGCGTTTCGGAGGCTCAAGGAATTGTTGACAACTGCACCGATACTAAAGGTCCCTGACATGGACGCAGACTTCTTGGTATGCACTGAAAAATCTAAGGAAGGATTAGGTGGAGTCTTGATGCAAGACGGATAAGTGACTGCTTACATTTCAAGGAAACTGATAAGGCATGAGGAGAACTATGCGACGCATGATTTGGAGTTAATAGCCATCGTATATGCCTTGAAGGTTTGGAGACACTACCTTGTTGGACAAAAATTTGAACTAAAAACTGACTATTGTGGACTACAACACATATTTACGCAAAGTGACCTGAATGCACGACAACAACGTTGGTCGGAATTGCTTAGCGAGTACGACTTCAAGATTACTTACATAAAGGGAACAATGAACCGAGTGGAGGATTCATTGAGTTGGAGACCATGCATATTCTCAGTGTTGCCTCTTTAGACAAATCTACATGAAAAGATTCTAACTTTACAGCATGACGATGACTAGTACAAAGAGGTCGAGGGTTTTATCAGACAAAACAAAATGACGGTACCACTATTTGAGGGATTTTCAATTGATAGTGATGGCTTATTGAGGTTTAAAAGTTGAATCTACGTACCGTCAAACGATGAGTTGAGGATGATAATCCTAAGCGAGGCTCATAGAGCAGTATACATGGCTCATCTAGGAGTCACGAAGATGAGGGAAGACCTTAAACCCTTATTCTTTTAGAAGGGAATGAAGGTAGACATAGTCAACTATGTGGCCAGATGTCTAGAATGTTAGCAAGTGAAGAATGAACATAGAAACCCAACAAGATTACTGCAACCACATGCTATTCTGGAATCAAAATGGGAGTTTATTTTGATGGATTTTATTGTTGGATTTCCACTAATAGCAAGGAGACATGACTCAATTTTCGTAGTAGTAGACACTATGACGAAGAGTGCTCACTTTATTCCTGTGCATATGACGTATCATGCACCTAACATAGCTAGAGTTTTCATTAGTGAGATTGTGAGGCTGCATGGTGTTCCTAATAGGATTATATCCGATCGAGGATCGGTGTTTCCTGGACAATTTTGGATGAGTTTCCAAGAAGCCTTGGGAACCCAACTTAACTTTAGTACTGCGTATCACCCGGAGACTGACGGACAAACCGAACGAATGAACCAAAACTTGGAGGACATGTTGCACATGTACGTGATGGACCAACAAAAGCATTGGGAAGAATTCTTTCCACTAGTGGAGTTTACTTACAACAACAGTTACCAGAGCACCATTAAGATGGCGCCTTTCCAGTTTCTTTACAGGAAACTATGTCGAATGCCTTTGAGTTGGGATCGACTTGGAGATAGGGTCATGGTGGGACCAGAAGCGATCCAAGAAATGGAAGAGCAAATGAAAACCATAAGACAAAGGATAAAAGAAGTGCAGGATTGACAGAAGAGTTATGTTGATGCGCACCGTGTCAACCGTAGTTACGAGGTCGATGATCGAGTCTTCTTGCGGATTAAACCGCACAATAGTTCGATCAAGTTTGGGAAGGTAGATAAACTCTCTCCTAGGTTCATGGGACCCTTTGAGATTGTGGAGAGAAAGGGGCCCGTAGCCTATCGACTAGCCTTGTCTGATTCCTTGAGGCATATGCACGACGTTTTTCATGTATCTATTTTGAGACATTATATTAGTGATCCTGCACATGCTATTGACATGAGTTCCTTGTAGGTATCGGATGAGGGGGTGCTCACAGTTGAGTCAGTCGACATCTTCAATCATCGTGTCCGACAACTACGATGTCGAATAGTAGATCAAGTCAAGGTCTAGTGGGACAATTATAGTCCGCACTCGGTGACCTAGGAGGACACATATGATATGAGCCAACGGTTTCCATTTTTGTTTGATAGATAGAGATATGATACGGTGATACATTTTACTTCATCATTTATACTGTGAAACTTCGAGACGAAGTTTAGACCAAGAGGGGGTGTATGTAACATCCCGCTCTAGCACACTGAGCGAAATTATTCTTTGAGGACACTTGCTCACAAGTGATCCAGATTATTATGCTATTAAAACTCTTGATTTTAATTATGAGGCGTTATGGATTGATAATATGTTGTTTTAATACATTGACATAGACAGGTGCTATTGACTCGGTTTTACTGAGTGTGTAGGGTTTTGGACCTCGAGGATGCAGAGGCATCAATGGAACCCTTTGGACTCTGGATCGAGTTAGGGAGTGTGTCATTGGGGTTTGATTGTTTTACTATGATATTAGTGCATCTCATTAGATGATATGATGTGGATATGTTCTGACATGTTTGTTGATGATGCAGGCTGACGATAGCTTGCCTACTAGACTCACATATGGAGTAAAGGGGTTACGCACGACTACTAGAGATGTGAGGGAGAGGTGTGGATAATAGCCCTGCCATAGCCTACTAGCACTCTTGCCATGGCTCAAATTGTAGGTTAATGATTACCTAGTTCGAGAGGACCCACGATGCCGTGAGGGTAGACTGTGATAGTCCCTCATAATGATTCTAAGGGGTGCACAATAAGGTGGGGGCATTATTCCTTAGAAGCCCTTAGTCTCCCACAAGTTCACCTGGTGGAGTGTTGACTCCACGGGTTATTGATGTCTACCAATCAGTCAAGAGGTGAGTGGCACCCTTGGAGCTCGTAGTGTGTCTTGAAGGGCACGTCACACAAAGGAATAGATGAGGCAAGTGGCACCCTTGGAGCACCTAGTGCGTCCTAAAGAGCATGTCAGGTTGATGATGATAGAGGGATGAGCCTAGATGGCCCTAAGACAAATAACATATTAAGAAATTTTAAAACAATTTCCCTAATTAAATGTCGCCCAGTACAAATCTAAGTTATAAGCCTAAAATTTCACTAGGGGTAAATTTAGTCTACCTTTTAAAAAAAATAAAAATAAAGAAAAAATAAATAAACAAATGAAATAAAATAAAATAATAAGATAGAAAATAAAACCACTTAAATAGTAATTATGATCTTCATAAAATTTTGTAACATGAAGGGAGTAAGAAATTAAATTATTCATAAGAATTAAAATATGTGGATATAAAATGTAAAGAGGGATTTAATTATTTTATCTTCTGAAAATTTAAAAAGATACTAAATTAATGTTAAAAGGGAAAAGGGGTTAAATTCCACACCTACCTTTTTGAGTTCTAAGAAAAAGGGGAAAGAGGGAAAATAAAAAAAATAGGAAACTATGGAAAAGAGGTAACATAAAAAGGAAAAAGGGGAACTTAAGGGAAAAAGCGGGAAGTCAACTTAGTAAAGAATCTACATTTAAGAGCTTTCCAATTTTAAACTAAATCAACAATTTCATAATAGGGAAAGCCTTTAAAACGTGTAAGGGAATCTAGGGACACCCAGGAGTGATTCTAGGAGTAACTCTAGGTGGGTGAGGGAAATAAAGATAATTACTTAATTAAAGAAATTAGTTTTTGGAGGAATGTAGGGGATGGGGGACACTTGTACGGAGAGGAAATTTAGGAATTTATTTTTAAAAACTTTAATTAAATGAGATTTAGGAAAGAAAGGAAGTTTGAAACTCTATAAAATAAAGGAAGGAGAAGGATGAAGGATCATCTTCTATTTGCGTAACATTACGCTGCAGAAATATCGACTTGATTGATTTACTTGTGGGGAGTTGGGATACCCAGCTCAGAGAGAAGTGGTATCTCGGCCTTGCGAAGAAAGCTGGGAGCTAAACGAGATCTCTGGATAGTGTGCGTGGCCCCTTTTCAACTCGGGGGGCTAAGAGGGAAGAAGAGTACCCCTAATGTTGGCTGGGAGGTACCGGTGAGGTCTCGACGGTTGGTGAGCGGGAGTTGCGCGGAGCACGGGACGTCATTCGAAGCGGGCCATGAGGCAACAATACACTCTTTTATTTGGTAGAATAGAATGCAGTTAGGACTTATGCTTGGATCTGCATATTGATTGTAAATGGATTGGGTGTTTAGATTATTAGCGGACCCCTTTTTCTTAGCCTAGCTGATTGTTTGGTTGATTGATTTCCCATGGCCTTTGTCCTCGCTTGACTCGACAGCCCTATGGTTGACCGTGACCCATGTGATTGTTTGCTTTTCGTCTGTAGCATGCCAGTCCTCTCCTGAGTAGTCGACTAGGAGCCTGATCTATGGTCGTCGCCTTAGAATTAAAAGACCTATGGATCTCAACGCCCTGCTTTTCTATGCAAGGATGGTGATGCGAAGGTGAACCCTTAGCCATCTCCCTCTATTGATATCCTTGACTAATCGTTTGACTTGCATCCTCCAGTATGGCCTCTGCGTATGGATTATATTATTTCCTTGTTGTTTATGTTACTGTGCCTTGACTGATAGAGTCCCTGCAATCCCTGCGACGAGTTATCCTTATGGCTCAACTGTTCTCTTACTGTTGTCAACATTTTTATTGGAATCTCGAGATGTGAAAGGCGTTAATCTCCAATCTGCGTTTGTTTTCCTTTTATATATCTACATTCATTTTAATGTTGTAGCTGCTAGTTTACATAAAATGAAATTATGTACATATGGTTGCGTTCCTCCCATGAAATACACAGGGAATTTCTTAAATGCACTATGTACCGAGAATCTAGATAGTGTTTCTTGTTGTTGACAATAATATTTTGGACAACGATTTACATGCATTGTGAAATGCTTTTAATATTCAGAGAATGATTGATATTCAGAATGATTTAACAGTCAAAAATGATTTTATCATTGTTATCTTACTGATCGTTAACATCATGGGATAACGATAATTATTGCCAATAATTATGGATTTTGTTATTCCTTACTGTGGATTTTTATTGATAATTAAACAATGACTTTATCCTTCCTGATGCATTTGATTGGGAATTTATTTTCACCACTGCGAGATGAATAGCATTGATTATAGAAATTGAAATTTGCGAGTACAACGGCTAGCTTTGAACCTCATATGAAGCAAGTAAGGAGAAAAGCATCGATTTAGTGAATTTATGATTTCTTGAAAAAGGGTTTTTATGACAGTGAATATATTACTGGCAGCTAGTTTAATGTTAATGATGGACAGAGAGATATCCTCTATAATATTACAGACAATGTTTTATGATTGAAAAGGGATATCTGTCTCACAGTGATGGACATTAATGAATGATATACCCCTAGCTTAATTTTTGAACAACGATTTCATGTTTGCCATTTTGGATTGTCTCTTAATACTTGCCCAATGATGATTCCTCAGAATCGGCGTGTAAGGTCTTAATTTACACCTAGCATCAATAATGATGAGTGTTATCATTAATTGACTCAATGATCTGAGCCTGGGCGTTGCCTTAAGGATAGAGCACACCCTTATATAAGCTACAACGATTTTAGGCACCAGTCCGACCATCAATTTACCTCTTTGTTGAAAAATATATATAATACTAATAATTAATACCCTTGGGATCTTGCTCAACGAATGTTGGATGGCTTGATGGTAATGGCTGGGAATAAAATCTACATTCCATGAGGCTCTTGACAATTCACCCTTGACCACACCCCTCCTTGACAGCGATAGACATGATTCGTTGACAACGAATGGCTTTTAAATCCGCATGGGCAACACTTCCATGACTCTTTTGGATGATGAATCCAAGGAGAGGGGGTTACTGTCAACTGTCAATCTCTATCCATTTGGGTATCATCTTTTTCAATACATGGTTTATGTGCTTGGAACCATATTTCTCCTGATTTATTAACTAGGGATAGATAGACCTGTACGTAGGTACCCATTTTAGAAATGCGCGAGTTTCATGGAACTTTGTTCAGTAGATAGAAATCTGTATTAGAAATTATTCATAATCACTTGAGCATTCATATTACTATTAGATGGATATCTGTATTATGGAAAGTCTAGATTATTCCCCTTTCAATGGGAGTTCTCATAGGTATCTAAATAGAATTTCAATTATAAACCTAAATATATTTATTTTCAATTAAAACTACCTTGCGCCTTCTTGATCAGTTAACCTTGTGCTATTTTGGACCTACCCTGACTTGATCTATTTTTCCTAGTTTCATTTTATATTAGCTCTGATTACTAAATCTTAGATCCATAATTACCTCTGATTAATAAGCGTTGAAGGATGAAAATTTGTTTTTCCAAATTAGTTGACTGCCAACTATCAATTTATACTAAAGTTATCGATTTTTAAACTCGGATCTACTAAGTAGTGATAAAGGGAGAGTTGTTCGAGCATAGGTCCATATTGTTTTTTGGGGTACAATAAAATACCCTTGCATGGATCTATAGGTTAGTATGAAGCTATGTCTATTTATAAAATAAACAAGTTAAGTGTGTATTTGTAAAAGATTCAAAGTTGAAGGGACTCCTTTTAAAGTCTTTTGTAATTTAATAGGTAATATAAAATCCTTTATATATTGATAAATGATATACTAGGATAGCAGTTGGAGAGAAAATTTTCCTTTGCACCAAATTGATTTACTCAAATTTTGTAGTTATGTCATACATTTAAGCGATTTATCATTGGAGCCCTTATGACATTTGATCTATTGAACGTGACCATGGGTGTCATTCTTTGTACTCGTTAATTTTCTTGAATCTCTCATTTTAAGTCGTTCTTTGCTTGTGTCTTGTTCATTGTCATGTGCGATGCAGAGTTTAATGTTTCTATTACCCTTGTACACCCACGCACACAAAAAAAAATAAAAAAAATTCACTTGTTATGAGAGGTTGTCTTCATAACAATGGGAGGTATTTCACATCCCCCTCACATCACTCTCAATTCCTCAATACCCAATCTAAAAAATAGAAAATAATTAATACCAACATAGTAATATGCATGCATAGAAACTACTCAAAACATAATTAATGAAGGTAAATGAAATTGTTTGTTTGTAAATGATATTTTTAGTTTACCACGTGCTCTAGTATGGAAAATATTTTCAGGTTTCACAAAAAAAAAAAAATGTAACATAGGATATAAAAAAGTTTCATAAAACTTAAAAAAATGTAATTAACCCATGACATAATAGTAAATTAGTTTAAGAGAAAAAATCATACAAATTAAAATATATAGTTACATACCTAATCCAACTAGACATATGTATCATTCTTATTATGTATCTTCTTCTTCATTGAACTCGACATCTGTATAATCATCCGGTTTAGAAAAAAATGTCGAAAGGATTGACGATATCTTCATCGTCATCAATGTCATTTTCAAGCATATTTTCATCGACATCATCATAAAAAACTGCATTGTCTCCTATGTCTGGTTCATCTTCTTCGTCTTTTATCCCATTATATTTCAGCTTTATCTGATATGGCAAATTATCTTCTTCTTCAATATCATCTTATTCATGTACATGGTTATATATAACAACAAATGACCAATCCCTCTCACCGGGAACCTTTGAGTAAAAGTCTTGTTCACATTGGCTTGGAAAAACATAGCGAGCATGTCCTCTTCCAAACACCATTGTTTTAATCATCAAAAATATGTTGGCATGTTGAATAACACTTATTTCCTCATCGTGTTCATGCATGCATAACCTATACTATTTGACGTCGAACAAAGTTAATTTGAAGGAATTAAAGTCACACTCAAGTATATAATTGAAATACCCATAGTATCTATTTTCATATTCTCGGGGATGTTTGTCACTTCTAGAGGAAACATTAGTGACCTTGAATATGATAGTTATCCCACTATCAAAAGTTTTCCTAGTTTCATCCAACTGTTTGATGTGAAATTTACGACCATTGCACAACAGATCCTTTTGGTGTTTCAAATGCAATATGGAATACATGTAAAAGATGCATTGTCAATTAATAAACATATTTATATAACTTGGAATGTATCTGAAAAATACACACCTACAATCACATTAATATAAAATAAAATAATTGAATAAAATGGGTGAATTTCCATGCATGTCAATCTTTCAAACCATATTCTAAATCAATTTCCCTCTACGTAACATTGGCATCTCCATTACGATGAGTTTCTCTAACCAATTACGAAATTTGTTGGCATTATAACCTACAACCATGATGTTTTTTACATCTTTCAATCCATACATTCATCCAATCAAGATTGTTTACAATGTATAAATGCAATGCATCCCAATCTTGAGCAATTGAATAAAAAATCCATAATTCACCAATATTAAATATTAGTTATAACCATGGTAAATATTAATAATAGATATTGATATATTAATGAGTATGATCATATACACAATTTTTTATATATGTATTAATATAAATCTGCATAGTTTAATATATTACCTCTCACTTTTTTCATTCTACCTTTCCCCAACAAGTGCTCCTGATCTTCAAATGTTTTGATGGAGTTCACATCTCAAATGTGATACACTGCATACATAGCTAGCACTGCTAATTTAGGAAGATACTGACTAATATACACCATGGATTGATATACCATATATCCCTCCACCATAGAACCCTTAGGACATGATCTTTGTCTAACCAAAGCCTTCAATGATTTCAAGTGCCTCTCCACCATCTGCATTGACCTCATGTCTATAAGTCCGCACATTTCAATCTCCTCAACTTGGTGTATGAGGTAGTGTTTTTGTGCATTGAAAAATGTTTGAGTTAGATACTTTTTCATTTCACACATTAGTCGAGGAATTTATCTCTTCCAATACTTTATATCATCTTCCTGGATTTATTTCAGTGACAACCATCTAGAGATCATGACACAAGAAAACAACATGTTTCAACATAACATAATATATATTACATTACAAGTAAAGCAATTGTCATTAAGTACAACAAAAAATTGAAAAGCTTCTTTGCATATAAATCACAACTACTTACTTAATGTATTTTCCAATATCATATATAACTTGTTTGATGTTGTTGTCAAAGTCATTTGGGAGATATAGCGGTAGAACATACTGTAACAAAAAAAATGAAACATTATTTGTTTCGAACAAAGTAGACAAAAAAAAACCATAAAACTTGAAAGATGTATACAACCAATATATAAATATGTATACCAAAATTATTACTTTAATGAAGGTATGCTAATCATGTGGTTTTACCCCACCAAATTCACCTTTCTTCGTTAAGATATTGTTTATGTTTGAAGCAAAACCTATGGGAAATTTAATTCTTTGAATGACCTATTTTACATCATTGCTTTGTTTGTCTATTAATAACCATGGAAGCTTATTTTGTTCTCCATTGCTATTTCATCGTATCACACTTTGCATTGCATGATTGGCTTCCTCAATGTTAGTACAAATTTTGGCAATTTTTTCTTTATCCCTCCTACCATCTATGATTCACCATAATATTTATGTCACATTCTTCCCTATATATTGCATTGTATCAAACAAGTGAGATATTTTTAGATCCTCATAGTAGGCAAACCTTAGGAATTGAGTGGGATAACATTTCATTCCTCTTGGAAGCCCAATGTTATTAATACCTTCATGATGGCAACCTTCATGAATTAGCATAAAATAAATCACAACAATAATTATCAAATACGGTAAATAAATTAAATAGTTAAAATAAAAATTCAAAACATTACATATACGATACATAAATAAATTTTGTACCTTGATGATTTCTATTATATTCCAACCTCCATAGTTGAGGTGTCATTCTTCATGGTTTTAGTCAAGTCTCTTCTTTCCCATTGAAAATATGATTTTCAGTAGCACAATACCTATGGTTCTTAGGGAGTAGATGTCTATACTCATCAAACACCACATTTCCTAAACATTTTGAATAATGATACTTCATCTTAGGTCCACAAACTGGACATGAAAATTTACCCTTTATTTCAAGACCTGCAACAGATAGATTAATGTCAATTATATGATGGGATTATTTAAAAATCATACATGATATATATATAAATATATATAATATTGAAGTGCACGAAAATGCTACATACCACAAAAATGTGTTAGTCATGGGGAATAATGAATTGTCCATACAGGTATTCCATGGAATTGAAATTTCTTCTCCCCGATTGGTTAACATATGTCATACAGAGTGATGTCAGCCCATAAATTTAGTAGCTCGTCGATAAGACAATATATATATATATATATATATATATATACATCCATATATTTAACTTGGTACTTACCTAAAAGTTTCAAATTAAACATAATTACTACCATGGTATGTATATATAAGTAAATAAACAAACAAAAGTTATTATGCAAAAAAAAAACAAATGAAAATGTAATGTTCAAAAAATTAATGTAAACAAATACCTCAAACAATCACTATCAACATTACGTTCTCCCTGTTTATTGAAATCCGAGGAATTTTATTGTTGATAAAAAAATTAGACCACACTGAGTAAATATACCTAAGCTCTCTGAATGGATTAACATCGTCAACTACCAATGAAATCCTAACATTACAAGGTTCATTTTTGAAATATTCCCATTTTTCCTCAATTTCCCTAGATGAATAACCATCTTCACGCATTCAAAGAAAACCATATCCACTTATGTTATGTGCATGGTAATCCATAAATTGTGTTATTCTTTCACACTTGAACAATCATTGCAAACGTGAAATTATGGGAATATGACGAAGAACCTTTCAAGACACCTTTTTTTTTATTTGATCGGTTCAATATCTACTGATAAGACATTGTGGGAATTATGTTTTTGACTCATGTTGTCCATAATATATAATATGATCATCATTACATGAATCTATAGTTTGAATGTCCCAATGTATTTCATAATGGCATGCAAATCTCGATATGCGGGCGGTAAAATATTTGACGATGGTAACAAAAATTCACCTAACAATCTACAACATAACATATAACTAGTTAGTGTAAAGAATATTAATTGTAAATATTTTATTCTTATTTTACACATTAATTAACACTAAAAAAATAGAAAAAAATCAACATTTATTTATATGAGATGAAACATATTACATAACTTGGGATCTGTGTCATACAAGTGTTCGACAAATGATTCATAACCTCTAAGATCACGAGAAATAATGTAATGGAGAGAAGATTTTCTCTTGAGCCTTTATAAAATCATTTACTTTCCTTTTCTAATAGAGGTTCATCATAAATAACATCACTATCCCCATCCTCATCCACCTGAGCAAACAAGTCTTGGATCATTTGATTTGTCCCATCATATTGCTCAATAGGATCATTAAATTGATTTGTCCCGTCATCCTCTTCCATGAGATCCTCATTTTCTTCATGTTCCTCAACTTTTACAATATCATTTCTACTACTACTTGGTGCATTCCCCATCAATGTGCCCATATTTCCTACAATGTTTTTTAGTTGTTGCTATTATACTTCTTACGAGATGTGTAGTGCAACATTTTTTGCCAGGGAAATAACATCTATCGTCACCCTTTTCACACTCTTTATTTTTTTTCCCACCTCTAATATTTTTTGAAATTCTTTCCCACAAAAATACCCTTTTTGAAACGCTGTTGGTATAGCAAGATTACTGCAACATCTCTAATTTGAAAAATATTTGTATATTTGTTTTTGTCACAATTCTGACTAATGTTGACCAAGTCGATGTTGACTTTGTTAAATACTTGGGTGATTGTTTGAACAACGCAATGGTCATCATTGGATCGTCTTTCTCGCGATGGAAGTGGGATTTCGTGTCAAGTGTGATGATATTCCACTATCCTTATTATCATATCACTTGATATAAAAGGATGATGTTTTCACCACTGTGATGAACATGGGCTGTATTAAAAAAAGGAAAAAAAAATCTTTATCTTCAATTTTGTAACGAAAGGCTACTTTCATCGCAAGTAGTTTGTCACAAATTTTTAATATGTAGTAGTGCCAGGAGACGGTGAGGAATGAGCCTTCCTTTTGTACCCAACCGATCTAATATGGGTTAGGGTGTGGAGTAGTGGAGAGTTGAATTCGGTGGACCAAGTCTTGGGCCGCAAGAAGGGATGATTTTAAGGATGGAAATTTATTTTTAAATGTAGAAACCTTGGCGAATCTTACTAATCCTTCATATTCCAACTATAAAATTCTTGCGATATTTTTGTAATAATAATCAAATTTCTAAGGATTTTAGATAGTTTTTCTAAAATTTTTGCGTTTTTAAGGTAAAATAATTTTATCCTATAGAATTTGGGTGAATCATTTTTAGAATAATGAATATGTTTTTGGGAAAAACCATGGAAAATTATCCCATGAGCAAAATTTAGCCCCCAAAATCATACATGGCCACAAGGTTATTTTGGCTTCCATTGTCCAAGATGAGAGTAGCCAACTCATGTGTAATTTGACAATCGTGTGTAAACAAGGGAAAAATAGAGGTGATGGGTTCAATAGTGTTCATTAGGATTAGAGAGGGGTCAACTTTGGTAAGATTGTCAAGAGAAGCTACTTCAAGAGGGTCGGGGGAATTTGATTGATTAACCTCTGAAAATAACATTTTTTTTGAGTGAATGTTTTGAAGTGCCCAAAAGTTGGATGAAATTTGTGAGTTAGTATTGTGAAAGGAACACCAGGTCGCATTACAGGGAGAGGGGGGTGAGGCATGTAAACCAGGGGAGGGAACAGTAGGAGAATTAGCAACATTAGAGGAAGTAGTTCGAGCTTTGGGATAGTGGGTGTGAGGTTCCACCTTACATTCTATGAAAAAGGCCTAAAGAAAATCATTTTCCAAGAAAGATATTTCAAACAAATCCACTTCAAGATGTAATATTAGTAATAAACTAGAATTAAATTTTACAATTAGTACCTCTTCCATATTTTCAATGTGATGCGTAACTTGCAGAAGACATTGATGTAGCTCTTGACTGAATTATTGGTGACTTGTCAAAACTACAACCATTGGGAAACAAGGTTTTGTTGATATCCGAGGGGATATAAGTGTTCTCTAATTTACTTGAAAAATCTATCCCATGACATGATGTCTTGTTGTGTTTTAGTTGCAGGGTCACTGAGGTCAATGGCCAATAAATAGTTCTCAGAGTATCCCACCAGAATTATGTAATTCCCTCCAATTGCAAGCTTTATACCTATATTTTCATGTCTTCGGTCATATCGGGACATGTATTGAAGTATGTGGAAATACCGTGGAGCTAAGATTCAACAATATCATCATTTGTTTGGCCCAAACACTTGGGAAAATGAAATCGTGTAAGATCTCGACACTGTTGCACATACAGTAACTCATATACATCGAAAGTTAACTCATGAACTGATGCAAATACATTTGATGTATAGTCCTTAGTGGATGGATATTTTCATGATGTCATGCTCTTAATCCACTAGCATCTCAGTGAATACGAGGGCGCCTGAGAATGCTTGTGCGGAAAGCACTGGAATAGGGCACATTGATACCCTGCGTAACTTGTGTCCTGAGGCCGTGGCCAACCCTGAGAAGTGTGTTTTGTGACTAGGGAGTATTGATACCTCATGGAGAAAGTGCGTTGAGGCACTATAAATCCTAAGAAGGGAATATTGGAAAATGTTGAGAAGAGAATGGTGTGCTGAAGACCGAGTACAAAAATAAAAATTATGAAATTGGTGGATGTCCTATCTGAAATTAAAAGAAGAAGCTTTCCAAGGTCAAAGATATTATACCAATTGATCTACAAGCGTGTCCGGATAATTCACACACAAAAAATGCAAGACACAATCCAAAATAGAGGAAAACAATTATTTTCATAAAAAAGGAGAAAGAAGATAGAACATAAATGACGATCAATATATTGAGTAAGAGAGGGGTACCCTTTATTAGGATGGGTGATTTTTACCTCTTTAGTTGCAATGCAATTTGTTGCTTTATTTTGGGGTGCTCTTCTTAGTGAGACAGAAGAGAGTTGTTTACAACACCATCAACTTATACAAACTAACATACTAATAATAATTAGGGAGTTCCATGCTCAACTAAACTTCAAAGGGATGTTTACAAAGAAACTATTGGATGTTTCTGACATACAAACTTGTTATTGTAACCTCTCCTTACAGTCGAGCGTGCTTTCACATCCTCAGATTGTAAGGTAAAGGAGATATTCTGAAATAGCGTAATTACATATATAATTCATTAATGCATAATTACATATATAATAGTAGCATTGGATTCCTCGCGACTTGGTCGAATGTTCTTCGGGTGATAACGGGATGCCCCCCAAGTGTTCTATGGAATTCCTCTTCAAGTATTTTGCCTCTCATGAGTGCTTTGTGACGCACCAATCCCTTTTCCTTGGGATATTTACAAAATAACTAGGTGACACAAATGACATACTAACTCCTTATTTAGAATCACCCTACTCAAGAAGACTCGCAAGGATAGTTTTGAATAGAAAATACTAGCACTTGCTAAACAATCTCATGTTGACTGGCTAAGGAAGGGGTGCACCCTTCCTAGTGGCCCATCCCATCCTTCACTCCATAAAATATTCATGATGCATTTACTTATTTCTTTCTGCTCATTCCCCACATTTTTATATCTATTTAAAATAGATATTATGGTTTCCTAACCATTACCAAAGAATTCGACCAAAGAATTCGAGGTGTTCATGGAATTTTTCATAAATTAGTATTATTAAAATGCAGTTTTTCTACTAAAATTCATGTAGCAGATTGTTTCCAAGGAGAGTCTTTGCACATCATTTGCAAGCAGATGGGGCTAAATTAAGGAATTCTTGGACATGGGGTTTTTGCAGAAGACACCAATTTGAGTAAATAAAAATCAATGTTCTTTGAAAACATATGATAATGGATGTATTATCATGTTTTCAGAGACATTTTATGAAAATTTTCAAAATTTTCGGTAGTGGTCGTTTTTAAAATAATTCATTGATATCCATTCTTTCATATAGTAAGGACAAAATCATGCACATGGGGTTTGGTAGTAGATTCCCCAATATGGTTTTGGTTATTGAAATTGAATTTACCTCCAACTCAACAAGAATGGTGGAAAATTAATAATTTAGTCAATGTACGAGACAACGACATAGCACCCAAGTTGATTCAACTCCAGATCATCCACGATGTGGAAGAAAAATTGAGTAGGAGAATTTCATCCATCACTGTCATAAAATTCTCCCTATGTGGATCATCAAAGTTAGTTTATCTAGCCACGAGTATACCATATCTGATGTGTAAAATACATGTTCTTTATTTTATCGATTTGTTTTTTAGATATATGTAGCTTTTGGATCTAAATAATATCATTTGTAATGTATAAATATTATATCATGAGAGCCTATAGTGGATGAATATGATATGATATAGAATCACTATAATTCTATTATGTTGATTTGAAGTTAATATAAATTTTGGTTGACTGTCAATTTTATGAGTTGTGAGTTTTAATTACATAAGTTCAGTTATGTAGCATTTTTTTTAGCAATGTCAATGAAACTAGGAGTCCCCCTCTGTGAGGTATATGTTTCTTCAATTTTAATTAGTTTTATTTTTATTTAGTAGGTGTGTGAATTTCATTACGGTCATTTAATTTCTTATAAGTTTTTAATTTCATTTATGAATTATGTTTTTAATACTATATAAATAATATTGCACATAATTGTTAAGTTAATAAAGATTGACTTATTTTGATTACAGAAACATTCACTAAACATAATGATTGAAATCA
>ML778588.1:1276352-1290984 GCA_009831015.1 Picea engelmannii | reverse complement strand
TTCTCTGCCGTCCAAGTGTCGCTCATCCCTATGGTTCTCCAAAAATTAATTTCTTTTTAATTATTAAAAGACTCAATTCCCTCACTCCCCCAAAAATCGCTCCTTAATTTACTCCTTAATTTACTCCTTAAATTACTCCTTAAGTTACTCCTTAATTTACTCCTTAAATTACTCCTTAATTTACTCCTTATTTACTCATTTATTTACTCCTTAAATTACTCCTTAATTTACTCCTTAAATTACTCCTTAAATTAATTCTCTCTTGTTATTTTTATTTTTGAACCCAAAAGATAAATGCGGCTTCTAATCTTTTCAATATATTTTTAAATTCCTAGCTTTTATACTCCCAGACTTTAATAATTTTATTTCTTCTTTATCATTTAAAAGACATGGGTTTCACTTAATTGAATTCCCTCATTACTTTACCCCCTTTACTTTTAAGAAGACTTTAATTAACACCTACGAGGATTTTAGTTTACGCCCTAGGTTTATTTTTGTAGAATCTTTTCTTAGGGCTTGTCAAATTTAACTTAGAGATGTTTTAATTTAGGTTTTGATTTGAACAGGGAGACAATTTAATTAGGGGAGTCGTTTTAAGAATTTTATCAGGCGTTAAGGTCTTAGGATCATCTAAGTTTTCTCATCATCATCATCCATGCGACGTGCCCTTCAGGACGCACTACGTGCTCCAAGGGTGCCACTCGCCTTGTTCGCTTCTGTTGCGCAACGTGCCCTTCAGGATGCACCACGTGCTCCAAGGGTGCCACTCGCTGACTTGCATTTCTTTGCACAACGTGCCCTTTAGGATGCACCATGTGCTCCAAGGGTGCCACTCGCTGACTTGCATTTCTTTGCGCGACGTGCCCTTCAGGATGCACCACGTGCTCCAAGGGTGCCACTCGCTTTCTTGATGGATTGGTAGACTCTATAACCCCTGGAGTCAACACTCCACCAGGTGAACTTGTGGGAGACTAAGGGCTCTAAGGAATAAGGCCCCCGCCTTATTGCGCACCCCTTAGAATCATCGTGAGCGACTGTCGCAGTCTTCCCTCACGGCATCGTGGATCCTCTCAAACTAGGTAATCGTTAACCTACAGTTCGAGCCACGACGAGATTGCTAGTAGGCTGTGGCAGGGCTGTTGTCCACACCTCTCCCTCAATCTCTCTGGAACTCGTGTGTGGCCCCTTTACTCCATATGTGAGTCTAGTCGGCAAGCTATCGTCAGCCTCCATCATCAACCATCATGTCATATCATGTCAACAACATATCATAAAATCAATAGCATATCATCAAAACAAAACAATATCACCGTAATTGAAACAACCCAAATAGCCCTCTCCCTGACTCAATCCGGAGTCCAAGGGAGTTCCACCGATGCCTCTGCATCCTCAAGGTCAGAAACCCTGCACACTCAATGAAACTGAGTCAGTAGCACCTGTCTGCATCAACGTAGTAAAAACATCCTGTCATAAATCATAACGCATCATCATCAAGGTTAAGTGGTTCATCATCATAAAAATTCAGATCACTTGCAAGCAAGTGTCCTCAAAGAATAATTTTTGGTCAGTGCGCCAGAGCGGGATGTTACATACACCCCCTCTTGGTCTAAACTTCGTCCCAAAGTTTCTCAGTATAGATGTCGAAATAAATGTACCACAATATCATAAGTAGCACAGTATCATAACTCTATCTATCAAACAAAAAGGGAAACTGCTAGTGCATATCATATGCGTCCTCCCAGGTCGCTGAGTGCGGACTATAACTATCCCACTGGACCTTGACCTGATCTACCATTCGACGTCGTAACTGTCGAATGCGCTGATCTAAAATACAGACTGGCTCAGCCGTGAGCGCTCCCTTGTCCGATACCTGCAAGGAACTCATTTCAATCATGTGTGTAGGATCACTAACATAATGTCTCAAAACAGATACATGAAAAACATCGTGCATACGCCTCAAAGAATCAGGCAAGGCTAGTCGATAGGCCGCGGGCCCCTTTCTCTCCACAATATCGAAGGGTCCCACGAACCTAGGAGAGAGTTTAGCTCCCTTTCCAAACCTGGTCGAACTCTTATGCAGTTTAACCCACAAGAAGACTCGATCGCCGACCTCGTAACTAGGGTCGACTCGGTGCGCATCGGCATAACTCTTCTGTCGATCCTGCGCTTCCTTTACCCTTTGTCTTATGGTTTGCATCTGCTCTTCCATTTCTTGGATCGCTTCTGGTCCCACCAGGACCCTATCCTCAAGACGATCCCAACTCAAGGGCATCCGACACGGTCGCCCATAAAGAAAATCAAAAGGCGCCATCTTAATGGTGCTCTGGTAACTGTTGTTATAAGCGAACTCTACTAGAGGCAAGAATTCCTCCCAACGTTTTTGTTGGTCCATCACGTACATGCGCAACATGTCTTCCAAGGTTTGGTTCATTTGTTCTGTCTGTCCGTCAGTCTCTGGGTGATACGCAGTACTAAAGTTTAGTTGAGTTCCCAAGGCCTCTTGGAAACTCGTCCAAAATCGTCCAGTAAACACCGATCCTCGATCGGATATAATCTTCTTAGGCACGCCATGCAGCCTCACAATCTCACTGATGAAAACTCTCACTATGTCAGGTGCCTGATACGTCATACGCACTGGAATAAAGTGAGTACTCTTTGTCAGAGTGTCTACTACTACAAAAATCGAGTCGTTTCTCCTTGCCGTCAGTGGCAATCCAACAATAAAATCCATCGAAATGACTTCCCATTTCGATTCTGGAATGGCGTGAGGTTGAAGTAATCCTATCGGGTGTCTATGTTCAGCCTTTACCTGCTGACACTCGAGACATCTAGCCACAAAGTTGACTATGTTGGCCTTCATTCCTTTCTAGAAGAACAAGGGCTTAAGGTCTGCCCTCATCTTCGCGACTCCTGGGTGAGCCATGTAAACGGCTCTATGAGCCTCGCTCAGGATCAACATCCTCAATTCGTCGTTTGGCGGTACGTAAATCTGACCTCTAAACCTCAATAACCCATCGCTGTCAAAAGTAAATCCCTCATATCGTGGTACCATCATAGTGTTTTGTCCGATAAAATCCTTGACTTCCTTGTACCAGTCATCATCACGTTGAAAAGTGAGAATCTTCTCGCGTAGATTCGTTTGAAGAGGAAACACCGAAAAGATGCGTGGCCTCCGACTCAAAGCATCTGCCACTCGGTTCACTGTTCCCTTTATGTAAGTAATCTCGAAGTTGTACTTGCTAAGCAATTCTGACCAACGTCGTTGTCGCGCGTTTAGGTCTTTTGCGTAAAAATGTGTTGTAATCCACAATGATCAGTCCTTAATTCAAATTTTCGTCCGACCAGGTAGTGTCTCCATACCTTCAAGGCATATACGATGGCTAGTAACTCCAAATCGTGCGTCGCATAGTTTTCCTCATGCCTTCTTAATTTCCTCGAAATGTAAGCAATCACTCGTCCATCTTGCATCAAGACTCCACCTAAACCTTCCTTGGATGCGTCAGTGCATACCAAGAAGTCTACGTCCATGTCAGGGACCTTTAGTATCGGCGTTGTTGTCAACAGCCCGTTAAGCCTCCTAAAAGCTTCCGCGCATTTCTCTGTCCAATCAAACTTCTTGTTTTTCTTCTGCAATTCTATGATCGGACCTACTATCTTCGAAAATCCCTCGACAAACCGTCGATAGTATCCTGCTAACCCATAAAACTACGCACTTATGTGACATTCGTTGGCGCAGGCCATTCCATAATAGCCTCAACCTTTGCTGGATCCACGGCGATACCTTCGCCGGAGATGACATGCCCTAAGTAGTGAATCCTCAATTGATAAAAAGAGCATTTGGCCAGCTTCCCAAATAATTTGTGTTTTCGTAAGCATTGTGGTACCAAGAGCAAGTGCTCGTCATGTTCCTCCGTCGTCCGAGAGTAGATCAGAATATCATCAATGAATACTTGGACGAACTTGTCCAAGTACTCACGGAACACCCCGTTCATCAAGCTCATAAATACCCCTGGGGCGTTTGTCAGTCCAAAAGGTAAAATAGTAAACTCATAATGTCCCAATCTCATCTTAAAAGCGGTCTTAGGGACGTCATCCTCCTTGATCCGTAACTGGTGATACCTTGATCGCAAATCGATCTTGGAGAACACCGTCGCACCCTTCATCTGATCGAACAGATCGTCAATTCGTGGTAAGGGGTACTGATTCTTGATCGTATCCTTGTTCAGTTGACGATAGTCAATGCAAAGCCTCCACGATCCGTCCTTCTTCCGAATGAAAATAACGGGTGCACCCCACGGTGACACACTAGGACGTATCAGTCCAAGGTCTAGAAACTCCTTCAGCTACATTTTAACTCTTGCTACTCTGGGGTCGACATCCGATAAGGCCTTCTCGCTATCGGTTCAGTTCCCGGTTTCAGGTCTATAGTAAACTCCAATTCTCTTTCTGGCAGCATCCCAGGCAACTCCTTTGGAAATACATCCACAAACTCCTTCACCACATGAAGGTGTTCTAGTCCTTCTGCTACTCCCTTTTCGTTGAGCGCAAGGATCGCATAGAGCTTGCACCCCTTGCGCATACTCTTCCGTAACTGTAAGGAAGAGACGAACCTCAGGGATACTCCCTGGTTCCGTCCTACTATCACACGTCTTTTCCCTTCATCATCGACTAAGCTCAACCATTTTGTCTTATAGTTAAGTATCGCCTCATGCGATTCCAACCAATCCATACCGATCACGACGTCATAAGATCCTAAGATCGTGACGTACAAGTTGACCCTCATGACAAACTCTCCCAGGTTAAGGGCACATCCCATAACCTTTCCTCCGACCTTCTGTTTGGCTCCCGAAGCCATCTCCACGAAGCTAAGCTCGTCCTATTCGATTGCCTTTACCTTAATCCTTTTCTGCGCTGCACCAGAAATAAAACTCTCAGTAGTACCTGGGTCTATCAAAATACTAAGGGTCTGATCTGCGACAGTACCTGTCGTCTCGAGCACAGTCGACTGGTGCTCTGCCTGGCGGTTATTCACCGCTGCATGAATCCGATGGGCCTTGCCCATATCTCCCACTGTAGCGGGTCCGGCTGATCCGGATGCCCTGGTCCTCTCCACAGGACAATCGCGTTGGTAGTGTGGCTCCCCACACGTCCAACACCCCTTCTTCGGCCCAGTAGTCCTGGTGCCCTAAGTAGAAGATGACTGCCCACCGGCCAGAAACCCTGGTTTGTTCTGCTGAACAGGTCTAAACTGCTGCTGCTGCGACGTACCAGATGAACCCTGCCCTGCAGGTCTCGCTGGAGTCCTGGTCTGACCCCCACTGATAAGCTCCTCCTCTGCTATGAGGGCCTTTTGGATAGTGTCGTGCAAGGTTTGAGGCATCAGAATCCTAACCTTTGCATGCAGGCTACCGTTAAGGCCAAACACAAACCTGTTGACCTTGAGCTTCTCAGTGTTCAGATGCAGAGCATACCGGAGCAGCTCCATAAAACGTGCCTCGTACTCGGGCACTGTACGACCTCCCTGTCGTAATGCATTGAACTCATTGAGCTGATGCTCAATGAATTCCTCTGAAACATACCTCTCCCAGAACCGTTCCTCGAACAGTTCCCATGACATGTCTTCGACGGCCATGTTCAGCTGCGTTAGGAGCATCTTCCACCATAGAAGAACGCTCCCCTTTAGTTGAAAGACCGCCATGCAGACCTTCATGTTGGAGGTATAATCGCGAAGTGCGAAGCACACCGCCATATTCTCCAACCATGCCTCAACGGCTGCACCGTCCAGGGCACCAAAGAACTCAGGAAATTTCACCTTCTCGAGTTCACGGTGAATGCTACCTGTAACGGCTGGTGCGCGCGGCGGAACCTCAGCAGGTGCCGGTGCCCTGGCCTCCTCTCTATCCATTCTGCTGATCAGCGTCTTGGACATGTGCTGTAAAGATCTCATCATCACCACAACATCGGCAAATGCAATCTGCTCCTGCCCAAGGACCTGTTGGGCTCCCTGAGGGTTAGACTCCTCCGCCATGGATGCTGCTGGAGGCGTCGCGCCTCCTCCCCTAGCACCCCGTTGTCTTCCTCCGCCGCGTCCTCTAACCATGATTACCTTCACACAACAATATACTCGATCAGCGACAGCATAATCAATATAATCATGTCAACGGAACCCGTAGCAAATCCCAAGTCGCGTGTCGAACCTCGCCCTAATACCATATGTAACGACCTCCTCGTTACGACAACCATTCTAGTAACATGTGCAAATTTTTTTAATTTTTTTTCCTTAAGGTGTGTGCGCGCGTGTAGAAGTAACAACACACTTAACTGTAAGACGCCACTCGACAACCAACAAGACGCATCCACGAAGTTCAACACAAGTAGACTGAAGGCACTCAACGAGAACTGCAACAAATACGACCATAGGCAGATGGCGCACAGCGCATACATTAAGACATACTGGGGGTGCACAGTAAGAACATAGAGGGAAGACTCCCGGGTGTTAGGGTTACTATTTCTGTCAGGTGTGTCACAAGAGGGGAAACCCTGCCTTTAAAGGGCCCGAGACTCTTGATACAACACTAGAATTTGTACACCGAAAAGTCACACATGCAATCATACATACTAAGGCTACTAGGAGGTGGCCATACCCTGCCGACGCAAGCAGACCAAGAAAGGCAAGACGACCAAGAAAAGTGAATCAACGATCATCAAACTTCATTCCATCAAGTCTAACATCAATTAACCATGAAGCTACTTAAGTCTACCTCATCAGATAATAATATAAAATGACGGAAAAAGGGACATCATCAACGATCGTCAAGACGCGAAGGCATAAAAAACCAACATATGTAACACCAAATTCGTGGCGCAAGAGAACTGACCTACTAGATCTATCTAGCAAAGACCAAGGGTCAAGACAAAATTCTACTTAAATCCAGGTGCACCCTTAATCAATCATCATAGTCAAGAATCCATTCATCCTTTTAAATACGGGAGCCTCCGTTAAAATCAGCGCATACATTATGATAAAAAGGAAACCAGTAACTGCATTTATTATAACTTTACATCATTACAGTTTATACCTCATTAAGGATCCTAGATAAATATTACATTTATTTAGGTGGCTTGTAGCCATTAGAGCCTAAGTTGTGTGGATGGATTGCTTATATTTGATTTAGAATGGGCACCTGTTGATGACAACCACCATGTGTATTCCAATGACCAGACCTTCCTTGTTGACCTCTGCTAAGTAGAGTAATATTAGACACCCTAGGGTTGTTGTTATTTGTAACTTAAGGTACATGGAGATCATGACTTTTACGGTTAGGATCCAAAGAGTGATCAAGCAAGAGCCTCGCTGTTTGAGCTTCAGTTAGACAAAATGTACATCATTAAATGAAATATATCCAAAATTCAACTCATTGATTAATCAAATAACAGGGGCAAGTCAATAGTTATAATTGAAGAACGCATTTTGCCAAGACCCTTAACACTTATTATAATGCATAATTCCTTTGCAGTTCGTCAGATTAGCAAGCTAAAATAGAAATTGAATGACAAGTTTGGTGCCTTTTCCTACACACCATCAGTTTAGCATTTGTTTAAATTTATAAATAGAATCACGACCTAAATTAATGAAATGGTTTTCATTTTATTATTTACCTATAGTTGGGCGCTGTATCAATGCCAGCGAATAGTGCCATGTTAGGAATAAATGGGTTTTAACTACTGTAACTTAGAAAAAGTTCTGAGCAAGGTTGCATAAGAAAATATAAATATTTACATGCACAGGGCAGTGAAAGGTGATTTAATTAGATATAAAATACAGATTCGATTCTGATTTATTTAGAAGTCTCGGGTGGAGTAATTAATTTCAACCTTAGAAATTCACTGTAGTATCACACCTTAGGTTTTTACTATGCATTAAAAAGAGTAGAGACTTCCTAAGAATCGTCTAGAAGAATCGTACACCCAATATACTGTTAATGTTCATACGACGAATTGAACTAGGGTAAGTATTAAAAATCGAAACATTACAATCTATGTGCATATATTTATCGAACAATAAACAATGAGAAAAAGGAAATGTTTTGGTTGGTAATAAATTCTGGGTATATATGCTCGATACTGATCAACAAATTGTTCTTTTTAATAACCAGTAGAGTTATGATAATATCATAAAGATTAAACTCTGTAAATGAGTATGTATATTAAAATAGGAATTTTACTACAGTCCAACTATAATAACTCTGCGTTTCTATATGTATGTATATCCATCAGGAAGAAATAATCTCATAAATTTTTTCTTAAATTCATACAACATAATTTGTTGATGTATAATAGTACAAATTGCATGCAAAAGAAATAATAATCAACAAAATATAATAATGCACTCAGCAACACGCTCAGCGAAATTACAACCACCAGTCAGCAATCTACTCACAAAATTTCGGCCCTAACTCAACAATCACCTCAACGAAGATTCGGCAATATACTCAGCGATGTACAGATGCGAATTTGCAGCCATAATAACCAAAAACGAATTGCACACGATTATACGAGATCACGATAAGGAAAAACGAAATGCCGAACGAGTTTGAAACCTTCATGATCGATAAGCAAACAACAGCATTTGAATCGCCAGAATGGTCCAAACCCTTGGGTCAATAACCAAAAATAGAAGCATTCAACTTCCCAAATACATCATTTAAAAAAAAACGCCCAATATCATTTAAAGACGCAGATTGTTAAAGAACGAAGATCATTTAAAAACGCCCAACCTCTTTTAAAAACACAGATTAATAAAGACGCAGAATATTTAAAAAAAATGCCCAACAAGAATGGCTCACTGTGTACGAATGTAATGCCCAATATAACTGTTGCAATGCGCCCAACAACAGTTTGCAAAAACGCCTATTACCACAGTATGCAGAACGAAATAATGATGCTCACGGTGTAAGGTAAAAACGCCCAATCCCAAGAAAACTCCCATACCCCAATGTAAACGCAGGTCAGTGTAAAACGAAACGGCAGGCATGGATGCCAACGAATCCAGAACGCCCAAAACTCAAAGGAAAACCCACACATTAAATTCTTTTCCCGAAAAATGTGTCATTACCATTATCAACAGCAATGAAATACAAGAATGAAAATCACAGAAATCCACATCCACTAACAAATTTAACCCAACAAAAGATTCCAGAACGATATCGCCGTAGCATAAGAAAGCGGACCACAACGGCTGAATCCACATGTTACATATTATGCATCACAATTGCCTAAGAGAATAACTAGACAATCTACTCTACCAGAATGTAAAATGCATACCATTGCCTCTCGCTGGCTTCGGAAGACGTCCCGTGCTCCGTGCCGCATCCGCTCTTCTTGCTGCTCCTGCTTGCCGACCGCAGAAAGCTCACCGATACCTCCCAGCCAAACGCTAGGGGTACTCTGCTTCCCCCTTAGCCCCCTGAGCCGCAAAGGGGCCACACAAGAACCAGAGCTAGACTAGCGTCTCAGCTCGCCTCCATGGCTGAGCTACCACTCCAACACAACTGAGATAAACCCAACTCCTCACAAGCAACCCGTCAAGCCACAATTTGGCAGCGTAACATTATGCTAACCGTTCCCCTTCTTCCTTCCTTTCCCCTCCTTTTATAGAATTTGAAACCCAACTTCTTTCTTAAATCATTAATTAATTAATTTTTAATGACTAACCTCAAAACATTCTCTGTCTTCCAAGTGTCGCTCATCCCTATGGTTCTCCAAAAATTAATTTCTTTTTAATTATTAAAAGACTCAATTCCCTCACTCCCCCGAAAATCGCTCCTTAATTTACTCCTTAATTTACTCCTTAAATTACTCCTTAAGTTACTCCTTAATTTACTCCTTAAATTACTCCTTAATTTACTCCTTATTTACTCCTTAATTTACTCCTTAAGTTACTCCTTAAGTTACTCCTTAAATTACTCCTTAATTTACTCCTTAAATTAATTCTCTCTTGTTATTTTTATTTTTGAACCCTAAAGATAAATGTGGTTTTTAATCTTTTCAATATATTTTTAAATTCCTAGCTTTTATACTCCCACACTTTAATAATTTTATTTATTCTTTATCATTTAAAAGCCATGGGTTTCACTTAATTGAATTCCCTCATTACTTTACCCCCTTTAATTTTAAGAAGACTTTAATTAACACCTAGGAGGGTTTTAGTTTACGCCCTAGGTTTATTTTTGTAGAATCTTTTCTTAGGGCTTGTCAAATTTAACTTAGAGATGTTTTAATTTAGGTTTTGATTTGAACATGGTGACAATTTAATTAGGGGAGTCGTTTTAAGAATTTTATCAGGCGTTAAGGTATTAGGGTCATCTAAGTTGTCTCATCATCATCATCCATGCGACGTGCCCTTCAGGACGCACTACGTGCTGCAAGGGTGCCACTCGCCTTGTTCACTTTTGTTGCGCGACGTGCCCTTCAGGATGCACCACGTGCTCCAAGGGTGCCACTCGCTGACTTGCATTTCTTTGCGCGACGTTCCCTTCAAGATGCACCACGTGCTCCAAGGGTGCCACTCGCTTGCTTCACGGATTGGTAGATTCTATAACCCCTGGAGTCAACACTCCGCCAGGTGAACTTGTGGCAGACTAAGGGCTCTAAGGAATAAGGCCCCCGCCTTATTGCGCACCCCTTAGAATCATCATGAGCGACTGTCGCAGTCTTCCCTCACGGCATCATGGATCCTCTCGAACTAGGTAATCGTTAACCTACAGTTCGAGCCACGACGGGAGTGCTAGTAGGCTATAGCAGGGCTGTTGTCCACACCTCTCCCTCAATCTCTCTGGAACTCGTGTGTGGCCCCTTTACTCCATATGTGAGTCTGTTCGGCAAGCTATCGTCATCCTGCATCATCAACCATCATGTCAGATCATGTCAACAACATATCATAAAATCAATAGCATATCATCAAAACAAAACAATATCACAGTAATTGAAACAACCCAAAGAGCCCACTCCCTGACTCAATCCGGAGTCCAAGGGAGTTCCACCGATGCCTCTGCATCCTCAAGGTCCGAAACTCTGCACACTCAATGAAACTGAGTCAGCAACACCTGTCTGCATCAACGTAGTAAAAACATCCTGTCATAAATCATAACGCATCATCATCAAGGTTAAGTGGTTCATCATCATAAAAATCCAGATCACTTGCAAGCAAGTGTCCTCAAAGAATAAGTTTTGGTCAGTGCACCAGAGCGGGATGTTACATCGAACAACAACAAGGATCTAAGTATAGTTTACATTTGGAGCAAAATTATTCAGTATATTTATATTTTTCTATGGATAGGATGCATATCGGGCTTATGATGAATTTTCAAAACATGTTCAACATATTATAATTAATGATTGCATAGATAATTATATTTTCCTAGTTGATCATTATCACTGTGATGTGATGTTATATATATATAAAAGATCAAGAATATCTTGATGGACGGATTCTGAGTGAGAGACACTTATGAACATGTCCATAGGGTATTCATATCTATTGTACATCTAATAATCTATTAGGTTCCTAATTTCCTTGAGAGAGTTGGGTTTCTACAAATTACATTAAATTAATTTTAACGAAAATATGGAGCTTCTCAAATCCGTATATTCGGATGTTGATGTTTCTAAATGATGGAACGTTGTACATTATAAGTGATGATTCGAACTCATGCCGTCTCCATTCCTTAACAAAAATGGTCTTTTCTATAAAATGTGTACATAAAGTTAGGTATGAAATTGCACACTTTGTATGATAAGATTGATTCTCAATCCAATACATATCACAAAATCTACTTCAAAATTGAAAATCATTCACAAGTAAGACGTTTCAATGAAATATGGTACAATACTTATTGGAAAATTAAAAATATTATAAAACCAATTTTTTATTAATATTTTAATAAAATTAAAAATTATATATATATATATATATATATATATATATATATATATATATATATTAAAGAAAATGAGGTCGCATCATATATTCATAGTTCACATAGACGAGCATTAAATTGTATAAGTGAATACGATAAGCCCAATACTCCAAAAAAAAATTCAAGACCATCAAAAGGAAGGCAAAAGGCACCTTCATATAGATGTATTCATTAAAAAGATTGGATTATAAACTGATGGAAAGGAGTTTGGAATTTTTTTTGGGTGATTAAGTTATTTTTTAAATTTTAATGAAAAGTCTTTTTAAAAGATTATGATCAAATTTTTTTATCCAGCGACATTTTCATTTATGTAATAAAATTATAAAAATATAAATTTTAAACAAAATTTCTATCAATCAAATACACTTATAAAAATAAAAATTTAAACAATTTTTTTTTATAAAATTATAAAAATATAAATTTTAACAAAATTTTTATAATTGTATACAATCTGAGTGGGTCTAATGCTTAAGAACCTGTGTTTCCTCTTAAGAGGTCACAAGTTCAAATCCAGAGGGGGGTAGCGTATGTATACCTTCGTAGACTTTACCAGTCAAATCGTTGGGCGGAGGGGGGTTCCTTGTCCCACAAACAAGGGGATCTCATACGCCAATTTGGTGTGGTGGCTTGGCCGTGACCTTAAATATAGATTTAATACAACCTGAGTGGGCCAAATGGTTAAGAACATGTGTTTCCTCTTAAGAGGTCATAGGTTCAAATCTAGAGGGGGGTAGGGTATGTATACCTTAGTAGACTTTACCGGTTAAATCGTTGGGCGGAGGGGGGTCCCTTGTCCCACAAACAAGGGGGTCTCATACACCAATTTACTAGTTAAATCATTGGGCGGAGGGGGGTCCCTTGTCTCACAAACAAGGGGGTCTCATACACCAATTTGATGTGTTGGTCCCTTGTCCCACAAACAAGGGGGTCTCATACACCAATTTGGTGTGCTGGCTTGGTCGTGACCTTAAAAATAGATTATTATTATTATTATTATTATTATTATAAAAAGTTTAGAAATTGAAATTAAAGTTTTGTGCTTATTAATTTATTTCCAAGGACAACGTTATTTACATTGATCATTTCCGTTGCACGAAGGATTCTAAGGAGACGCCGACTATATTTAATGACGTGGTACCTACTGTTTTAAAGTAATTTAGTTTAACTATATTATAATTTTGGATTTTAGGGGTTAGTTTTCTTTCAAATTTGGTTAAAACATTTTAATTGATGAGATTGCAAAATTTAAGTTTCATAAATGTTTTTAAGAAAAGGAAATCTTTTTTTCAATAAAAAGTAAAATTTAATGAGAAAAACTAACTATTTTTTTATAACCAAATTCTAATGACGTTGGACAAAAATAATCCAAATCTCAAAAAGTTTAAAATGCATAGACTATCTATGAAGGTTTTTAGATTCTTCTCATGATCTCACATTGTTGTTGTGGGAATAACAACTATGTACATCAAGTATGTTCTTCAATTTAGTTATTTAGCAAGGTTTTTCAAAACCTTAGACTCAAAGCTTCATTGTATCTATTTTTAAAAGTTGGGATAAAAACAATCCCTTTAATTATAGGACCGTTATGATTAGACCAATTTTATCTAAGCTATATGGAAGTATTTTGGAAAAGAAGTTAAGTACATGGATAGAAAGAAATGGAAAAAGAGCTAAAGGATAGGCTACCATTCAATTGTGGACAACCTTGTGACATTTAGGATCAACGCAGAGGAGTGTCGTAGTGATGAAATTAATCTCATTTTTTTTCGTTGATTCTATAAAAGATTTTTACATTGTTCCCAGGACTAACCTTTGGAATAGGTTAGAAGATATTAAAGTCCCTTTTGAGTCAAGAGTTGTGGAAGTAAGGATATATGAGAAAGTTATTTCCAAATTTAGGAACACTAAGGGATTGTCAGATGAAATTAACTATAATAGAGGAGTCAAGAAAGGTCGCCCCCTATCCGATATCCTTTTCAACATCTATATTGTTAGGTTAGAATATTGTTTGGAGGATGTAGGTCATGTTTTCCCAACTCTCGCTAGTATAGTCATCATCCTTCTTCTTTATGTTGATGATATTCTTCTTATATGGTGTAGATTCCCTATGATCTAGGTAAGAAACTTATAATCGTCAAGCATTTATGTTGCTCTAGTATGGGAATGACTGTGAAAACTAACAAAACCAAGGTTACGATAATAAAATCCAAAAATATCACGGTGAGTGCACAAAATTGGTGGATGATAAAGCGACAATGGGGTGAGAAGGAACGTGCACCCATAGGAACATGTGAACTTTTCTAGGAATGCATGTTCATTTCTAGGAACTTGCACACGTTCTTGATGTGACAGGTTCAACAAACCATGAACCTCCACTCGGAAAGCCATGTAGACGCATTCCCATAAACATGTGCACGTTTCCAAGAACGCATTCACATTCTTGAGAAACATGTGTTCGGGAACTCACACATGTTCCTAAAAAAATTTGAAATTAAAATAATGTGTGTGTTTCAAGAACGCACACAGATTCCTAAAAAACACACATGTTATTAGAAACAAGAATGTAAACGCATTCATGTTTTCATAAATGATCTCTCTCTCTCCCCCCCCCTCTTCCCCCTTCTACCCCCTTCTCGTTCTTCCTGCTTCTCCCC
>ML778588.1:1237348-1266938 GCA_009831015.1 Picea engelmannii | reverse complement strand
AAAAAAAAAAAAAATAAAGAAAAAATAAATAAATAAAATAAATAGATGAAATAAAATAAAATAATAAAATATAAAATAAAACCACTTAAATAATAATTATAATCTTCATAAAACTTTGTAACATGAAGGGAGTAAGAAATTAAATTATTCATAAGAATTAAAATCTGTGGATATAAAATGTAAAGAGGGATTTAATTATTTTATCTTTTGAAAATTTAAAAAGATACTAAATTAATGATAAAAGGGAAAAGGGGTTAAATTCCACACCTCCCTTTTTGAGTTCTAAGAAAAAGGGAAAAGAGGGAAAATAAAAAAAATAGGAAACTAGGGAAAATATGTAACATAAAAAGGAAAAAGGGGAGCTTAAGGGAAAAAGAGGGAAGTCAACTTAGTAAAGAATCTACATTTAAGAGCTTTCCAATTTTAAACTAAATTAGCAATTTCATAATAGGGAAAGCCTTTAAAACCTGTAAGGGAATCTAGGGACACCTAGGAGTGATTCTAGGAGTAAATCTAGGTGGGTGAGAGAAATAAAGATAATTACTTAATTAAAGAAATTAATTTTTGGAGGAATGTAGGGAATGGGGGCACTTGTAGGGAGAGGAAATTTAGGAATTTATTTTTTAAAACTTTAATTAAATGAGATTTAGGAAAGAATGGATGTTCAAAGCTCTATAAAATAAAGGAAGGAGAAGGATGAAGGATCATCTTCTATTTGCATAACATTATGATGCAAAAATATCGACTTGACTGATTTACTTGTGGGGAGTTGGGATACCCATCTCAGATAGGAGTGGTGGCTCGGCCTTGTGAGGCCAGCTGGGAGCTAGACGAGATCTCTGGATAGTGTGCGTGGCCCCTTTGCAGCTCGGGGGGCTAAGGGAGAAGAAGAGTACCCCTAGCGTTGGCTGGGAGGTACCGGTGAGGTCTCGACGATCGGCGAGCGGGAGTTGCATGGAGCGTGGGACATCATTCGAAGCGGGTGATCAGGCAATGGTACGCTCTTTTATTTGGTAGAATAGAATGCATTAGGACTTATGCTTGGATCTACATATTGATTGTAAATGGATTGGGTGTTTAGATTGTTAGCGGACCTCTTTTTCTTAGCCTCGCTGATTGTTTGGTTGATTGATTTCCCATGGCCTTCATCCCCGCTTGACTCGACAACCTTGTGGTTGACAGTGACCTATGCAATTGTTTTCTTTTCGTCCCTAGCACGCCATTCCTTGCCTAAGCAGTCATCTAGGATCCTAATCTACGGTTGTCACCTTAGCGTTAAAAGACCTATGGATATCAATGCCCTGCTTTTATGTACGAGGATGGTGATGCGAAGGTGAACCCTTAGCCATCTCCCTCTGTTGATATCCTTGACTGATCGTTTGACTTGTGTCCTCTAGTATGGCCTCTGCGTATGGATTATCTTGTTTCCTTGTTGTTTATGTTATTGCGCCTTGAATGATAGAGTCCCTGCAATCCCTTCGACAAGTTATCCTTATGGCTTAGGAATTCTCTTACTGTTGTCAGCATTTTTATTGGAATCCCGAGATGTGAAATGCATTAATCTCCAATCTGCATTTGTTTTCCTTTGATATATCTGCATTCATTTTAATGTTGTAGATGGGAATTTACATAAAATGCAATTATGTACATATGCATGCATTCCTCCCATGAAATACACAGGGAATTTCTTAAATGTACTATGTACCGAGAATCTGGATAGTGTTTCTTGTTGTTGACAATAATATTTTGGATAGTGATTTACAAGCATTGTCAAACGCTTTTAATATTCAGAGAATGGTTGATATTCAGTACGATTTAACAGTCAAAAATTATTTTATCATTGTTAGCTTACTGATCGTTAACATCATGCGATAACGATAATTATTGCCAATACTTATGGATTTTATTATTCCTTACTGTGGATTTTTATTGATAATTAAACAATGAATTTATCCTTGTTGATGCATCTGATTGGGAATTTATTTTTACCACTGCGAGATGAATAGCATTGATTATAGCAATTGAAATTTGCGAGTAGAGTGGCTAGCTTTGAACCTCATCTGAAGCAAGTAAGGAGAACAACATCGATTTAGTGAATTTATGATTTCTTGAACAAGGGTTTTTATGACAGTGAATATATGACTGGCAGTGGGTTTAATATTAATGATGGAAAGAGAGCTATCCTCTATAATATTACAGACATACCCCTAGCTTAATTTTTGAACAACGATTTCATGTTTGGAATTCTAGATTGTCTCTTAATACTTGCCCAACGATGATTCCTCAAAACCGGCTTGTTAGGTCTTAATTTATGCCTAGCATCAATAATGATGAGTGTTATCATTAATTGACTCAATGATCCAAGATTGGGAATTGCCTTAAGGACAGAGCACACCCTTCAATAAGCTACAACGATTTTATACGCCAGTCCGGCCATCAATTTACCTCTACGTTGAAAAAAATATATAATAATAATAATTAATACCCTTGGGATTCTACTCAACGAATGTTCGATGGCTTGATGGTAATGGATGGGAATTGAATCTACATTTCATGAGGCTGTTGATAGTTCACCCTTGACCGCACCCTTCCCTGACAGCGATAGACAATATTCGTTGACAACGAATGGCTTTTAAATCCGCGTGGGCAACACTGCCGTGACTCTTTTGGACGATGAATCCAAGGTGAGGGTGTTACTATCAACTATTAGTCTCTGTCAATTTGGGTATCTACTTGTTCAATACATGGTTTATTTGCTTGGAACCATATTTCTCCTGATTTATTAACTAGGGATAGATAGACCTGTACGTAGGTACCCATTTTAGAAATACGCGAGTTTCATGGAGCTCTGTTCACTAGATACAAATCTGTATTAGAAATTAATCATAATCACTTGAGCGTTCAAATTACTGTTAGATGGAGATCTGTATTATGGAAAGTCTAGATTATTCCCCTTTCAGTGAGAGTTCTCATAGATATCTAAATCAAATTTCAATTATAAACCTAAATATATTTATTTTCAATTAAAACTACCTTGCGCCTTCTTGATCAGTTAACCTTGTGTTATTTTGGACCTACCCTGACTTGATATATTTTGCCTAGTTTCATTTTATATTAGCTCTGATTACTAAATCTTAGATCCATAATTACCTCTGATTAATAAGCATTGAAGGATGAAAATATGTTTTTCCAAATTAGTTGACTGCCAGTTATCAATTTATATTAAAGTTGTTGATTTTTAAACTCGGATCTACTAAGTAGTGATAAAGGGAGAGTTGTTCTATAATAGGTCCATATTGTCTTTTGGGGTGCAATAAAATACCCTTGAATGGATCTATAGGTTAGTATGAAGTTGTGTCTATTTATAAAATAAACAAGTTAAGTGTGTATTTGTAAAAGATTCAAAGTTGAAGGGACTCCTTTTAAAGTCTTTTGTAATTTAATAGGTAATATAAAATCCTTTATATATTGATAAATGATATACTAGGATAGGAGTTGGAGAGAAAATTTTCCTTTCCACCAAATTCATTTACTCGAATTTTTTAGTTTTGTCAAGTACCTTTTTGCGATTTATCATTGGAGCCCTTATGAAATTTGATCTATTGAACATGACCATGGGTGTCATTCTTTGTACTCATTAATTTTCTTGAATCTCTCATTTTAAGTCATTATTTGCTTACGTCTTGTTCATCGTCGTGTGCGACACAGAGTTTAATGTTTCTATTGCCCTTGTACACCCGCACACACAAAAAAAAAAAAAAAAAATCACTTGTTATGAGAGGTTGTCGTCGTAACAATGGGAGGTCTGTCACATATGGTATTAGAGCCAAGTTCAACCCATGACTTGGGATCACTACAATTTTCATTGATATAATTTATTATACTATTGCTGATCGAGTTGACTTGTGTGCATGCAGGTAATCATGGTTACAAGACGCCGCAGAGGCAGACGACAAGGTGCTAGGGGAGGAGGCGCGATGCCTCTGGTAGTATCCATGCCTGAGGGGTCTAACCCCCATGGAGATGAGAAGGTTATCGGATGGGAGTACATAAGAGTTGGTGATGTAGTCAGAATGATGAGATCTTTTCAGCGCATGTGTGAGGCTCTGATCAGCCATTTGGACAGAGATGAGGCTTGGGCGTTAGCACATGCTAAGGTTCCACCGCGAGCTCTGGTCAGTACCGATGGCATTCACCGTGAACTCGAGAAGGTCAAATTTCCCGAGCTCTTTGGTGTCCCAGACGACGTAGCCACTGAGGCATGGTTGGAGAACATGGCGATGTGCTTCGCACTTTGCGATTATACCTCCAACATGAAGGTCCACATGGCGGTCTTTCAACTGAAGGGGAGTGCTCTTCTATGGTGGAAGATGCTCCTAACGCAGCTGAACATGGTCATTAGAGACATGTCATGGGAACTATTCGAGGAATGGTTCTGAGAGAGGTATCTTTCAGAGGAATTCATTAAGCATTAGCTCAATGAGTTCAACGCCTTACGACAAGGAGGTCATACGGTGCCCGAGTACGAGGCTCATTTTATGGAGCTTCTCCGATGTACTCCACACCTTAACACTGAGAAACTTATTGTCAATAGGTTCATATTCAGCCTTAACAACAACCTGCATGCAAAGGTTAGGATTTTGATTCCTCCGACCTTCCATGATGCCTTCCAGAAGGCCCTCATAGCAGAGGAGGAGCTTATCAGCATGGGTCAGACCAGGATTCCAGTGAGACTAGCAGGGCAGGTTTCATCTGAAGCACAATAGCATTAGACACCATCCAGACATACACCAGGATATCTTGGCTTCCAGAGGGGATCCACATTCACTACACCTCAGTGACTATCGCCTCAACAGTAGATACCTTATCGGGGACCACAGCATCAACAACAGTGTCGCCCACAACAACAATAGTTTAGGCCTGTTTAGTATAACAGACCAGGGTTCCAGGCTGGTGGGCCATCATCATCTACTTTAGGTACCAAGACTACTGGGCCGAAGAAGGGGTGTTGGACATGTGGAGATCCACATTACCAGCGTGACTGCCCTGTGGAGAAGACTAGAGCATCCAGATCAGTCAGACCCACTACCGTGGGAGATATGGGCAAGGCCCATCGGATCCATGCAGTGGTGAATAACTGCCAGGTAGAGCACTAGTCGACTGTGCTCGAGACGACAGGTACCATCGCTGACCAGAACCTTAGTATTTTGATAGATCCCTATGCTACCAAGAGTTTCATCTCTGGTGCAGCACTAAAAGGAATTAAGGTAAAGGTAGTCGAATAGGATGAGTTTAGCTTCATAGAGATGACTTCAAGAGCCAAACAGAAGGTTGCAGGAAAAGTTACGGGCCGTGTCCTTAACCTGGGAGGGTTTGTCATAAGGGCCAAACTATACATCATGATATTGGGATCTTATGACATCGTGATTGGTATGGACTGGTTGGAATCGCATGAGGTGATACTCAACTGTAATACAAAATGATTGAGCTTGGTCGATGATGAGGGACAAAGAAGCGTGATTGTAGGCCGAAACTAGGGAGTTTCCCTTAGGTTCGTCTCTTCCTTACAATTACGAAAGAGTATGCACAAAGGGTGCAAGCTTTATGTGATCCTTGTGTTAAATGAGAAGGGAGTAGCAGAAGGTCTAGAGCACCTTCCGGTGGTGAGAGAGTTTGTTGATGTGTTTCCGGAGGAGTTACCAGGGATGTTTCCGGAGACGGAGTTGGAGTTTACCATAGACTTGAAATAGGGAACTAAACCAATAGCAACAACGCCTTATCGAATGTCGACCTCGGAGTTACAAGAGTTGAAAATGCAACTAAAGGAGTTGTTGGACCTGGGATTGATACGTCCTAGTGTGTCACCATGGGGTGCACAGATCGTGGAGGCTTTGCATTGACTACCATCAACTGAACAAGTCCACGATCAAGAATTAGTATCCATTGTCGAGAATTGATGATCTATTCGATCAAATGAAGGGTGTGATGGTGTTCTCCAAGAATGGTTTTCGATCAGGGTATCACCAGTTGCAGATCAAGGAGGATGATGTCCCTAAGACCACCTTTAAGATGAGGTTTGGACATTACGAGTTTACTGTTTTACCGTTTGGACTGACAAATGCCCCAGGGGTATTTATGAGTTTGATGAATGGGGTGTTCCGCGAGTACTTGGAGAAGTTCATCCAAGTGTTCATTGATGATATCTTGATTTACTCTCATACGATGGAGAAGCATGATGATCACTTGCGCTTGGTACTATAGTGTTTGCGAGAGCACAAATTGTATGGGAAGTTGTCCAAATGCTCATTTTATCAATCGAAGATTCACTACTTAGGGCATGTCATCTACGACGAAGGTATTTCCGTGGATCCAGCCAAGGTCGAGGCTATTATGGAATATCCTGCACCTAGGAATGTCCTAGAAGTGCGTAGCTTCATGGGTTTAGCAGGATACTATCAACGGTTCATTGAGGGATTTTTGAAGATAGAAAATCTGATCACGGAGTTGCAGAAAAAGAACAAGAAGTTTGTTTGGCCCGAGAAATGTGCGGAAGTGTTTCAGAGGCTCAAGGAATTGTTGACAACCGCACCGATACTAAAGGTCCCTGACATGGACGCAGACTTCTTGGTATGCACTGACACATCCAAGGAAGGATTAGGTGGAGTCTTGATGCAAGACAGATAAGTGATTGCTTACATTTCAAGGAAACTGATAAGGCATGAGGAGAGCTATGCGACGCATGATTTGGAGTTAATAGCCATCGTATATGCCTTGAATGTTTGGAGACACTACCTTGTTGGACGAAAATTTGAACTAAAGACTGACCATTGCGGACTACAACACATATTTATGCAAAGTGACCTGAATGCACGACAACAACGTTGGTCAGAATTGCTTAGCGAGTACAAATTCAAGATTACTTACATAAAGGGAACAGTGAACTGAGTAGAGGATTCATTGAGTCAGAGACCATGCATATTCTCGGTGTTGCCTCTTTAGACAAATCTACGTGAAAAGATTCTAACTTTACAGCATGACAATGACTAGTACAAAGAGGTCGAGGGTTTTATCGGACAAAACACAATGACGGTACCACGATTTGAGGGATTTTCAATTGATAGTGATGGCTTATTGAGGTTTAAAAGTCGAATCTATGTACCGTCAAACGATGAGTTGAGGATGATAATCCTAAGCGGGGCTCATAGAGCAGTGTACATGGCTCATCCAGGAATCACGAAGATGAGGGCAAACCTTAAACCCTTATTCTTTTGGAAGGGAATGAAGGTATACATAGTCAACTATGTGGCCAGATGTCTAGAATGTCAGCAAGTGAAGGATGAACATAGAAACCCAACAATATTACTGCAACCACATGTTATTCTGGAATCAAAATGGGAGGTTATTTTGATGGATTTTATTGTTGGATTTCCACTGACAGCAAGGAGACATGACTCGATTTTCGTTGTAGTAGACACTATGACGAAGAGTGCTCACTTTATTCCATTGTGTATGACGTATCATGCACCTAACATAGCTAGAGTTTTCATCAGTGAGATTGTGAGGCTCCATGGTGTGCCTAATAGGATTATATCCGATCGAGGATTGATGTTTACTGGACAATTTTGGATGAGTTTCCAAGAGGCCTTGGGAACCCAACTTAACTTTAGTACTGTGTATCACCCGGAGACTGACGGACAGACCGAACGAATGAACCAAACCTTGGAGGACATGTTTCACATGTACGTGATGGACCAACAAAAGCATTGGGAAGAATTCTTTCCACTAGTGGAGTTTTCTTACAACAACAGTTACCAGAGCACCATTAAGATGGCGCCTTTCCAGTTTCTTTATGGGAAACTGTGTCGAATGCCTTTGAGTTGGGATCGGCTTGAAGATAGGGTCATGGTGGGACCAGAAGCGATCCAAGAAATGGAAAAGAAAATGAAAACGATAAGACAAAGGATAAAAGAAGTGTAGGATTGACAGAAGAGTTATGCCGATGCGCACCGTGTCAACCGTAGTTACGAGATCGACGATCAAGTCTTCTTGCGGATTAAACCACACAAGAGTTTGATCAAGTTTGGGAAGGTATATAAACTCTCTCCTAGGTTCATGGATCCCTTTGAGATTGTGGAGAGAAAGGGGCCCGTGGCCTATCGACTAGCCTTGTCTGATTCCTTGAGGCGTATGCACGATGTTTTTCATGTATCTATTTTGAGACATTATATTAGTGATCCTGCACATGTTATTGACATGAGTTCCTTGTAGGTATCAGACGAGGGGGTGCTCATGGTTGAGTCAGTACACATCTTGGATCATCATGTTTGACAGCTACGACATCGAATAGTAGATCATGTCAAGGTCCAGTGGGACAATTATAGTCCGCACTCGGTGACCTAGGAGGATGCATATGATATGAGCCAACAGTTTCCATTTTTTTTTGATAGATAGACATATGATACGGTGATACATTTTACCTCATGATTTATACTGTGAAACTTCGGGACGAAGTTTAGACCAAGAGGGGGTGTATGTAACATCCCGCTCTAGCACACTGAGCGAAATTATTCTTTGAGGACACTTGCTCACAAGTGATCCAGATTATTATGCTATTAAAACTCTTGATTTTAATTATGAGGCGTTATGGGTTGATAATATGTTGTTTTACTACATTGACATAGACAGGTGCTATTGACTCAGTTTTATTGAGTGTGTAGGGTTTTGGACCTCGAGGATGCAAAGGCATCGATGGAACCCCTTGGACTCCGGATCGAGTCAGGGAGTGTGCCATTGGGGTTTGATTCTTTTACTGTGATATTAGTGCATCTCATTAGATGATATGATGTGGATATGTTCTGACATGTTTGTTGATGATGCAGGCTGACGATAGCTTGCCTACTAAACTAACATATGGAGTAAAGGGGTTACACACGACTACCAGAGATGTGAGGGAGAGGTGTGGATAATAGCCCTGCCATAGCCTACTAGCACTCTCTCCATGGCTCAAACTATAGGTTAACGATTACCTAGTTCAAGAGGACCCACGATGCCGTGAGGGTAGATTGTGATAGTCCTTCATGATGATTCTAAAGGGCGCGCAATAAGGTGGGGGCATTATTCCTTAGAAGCCCTTAGTCTCCCACAAGTTCACCTGGTGGAGTGTTGACTCTAGGGGTTATTCATGTCTACCAATCAGTCAAGAGGTGAGTGGCACCCTTGGAGCTCATAGTGCGTCCTGAAGGGCACATCACGCGAAGGAACAGATCAGGCAAGTGGCACCCTTGGAGCACCTAGTGCATCCTGAAGGGCATCTCAAGTTGATGATGATAGAGGGATGAGCCTAGATGGCCCTAAGACAAATAACATATTAATAAATTTTAAAACAATTTCCCTAATTAAATGTCGCCCAGTACAAATCTAAGTTATAAGTCTAAAATTTCGCTAGGGGTAAATTTAGTCTACCTTTAAAAATAAATAAAAATAAAGAAAAAATAAATAAACAAATGAAATAAAATAAAATAATAAAATAGAAAATAAAACCACTTAAATAATAATTATGATCTTCATAAAATTTTGTAACATGAAGGGAGTAAGAAATTAAATTATTCATAAGAATTAAAATATGTGGATATAAAATGTAAAGAGGGATTTAATTATTTTATCTTTTGAAAATTTAAAAAGATACTAAATTAATGATAAAAGGGAAAAGGGGTTAAATTCCACACCTTCCTTTTTGAGTTCTAAGAAAAAGGGGAAAGAGAGAAAATAAAAAAAAATAGGAAACTACGAAAAAGAGGTAACATAAAAAGGAAAAAGGGGAACTTAAGGGAAAAAGAGGGAAGTCAACTTAGTAAAGAATCTACATTTAAGAGCTTTCCAATTTTAAACTAAATCAGCAATTTCATAATAGGGAAAGCCTTTAAAACATGTAAGGGAATCTAGGGACACCTAGGAGTGATTCTAGAAGTAACTCTAGGTGGGTGAGGGAAATAAAGATAATTACTTAATTAAAGAAATTAGTTTTTGGAGGAATGTAGGCAATGGGGGACACTTGTATGGAGAGGAAATTTAGGAATTTATTTTAAAAAACTTTATTTAAATGAGATTTAGGAAAGAAAGGAAGTTTGAAACTCTATAAAATAAAGGAAGGAGAAGGATGAAGGATAATATTCTATTTGCATAATGTTACGCTGCAGAAATATCGACTTGACTGATTTACTTGTGGGGAGTTGGGATACCCAGCTCAGAGAAGAGTGGTACCTCGGCCTTGCGAGGCAAGCTGGGAGCTAGATGAGATCTCTGGATAGTTTGTGTGGCCCCTTTTCGGCTCAGGGGGATAAGAGGGAAGAAGAGTACCCCTAACATTGGCTGGGAGGTATCGGTGAGGTCTCGACGGTTGGCGAGCGGGAGTTGCATGGAGCGTGGGACATCATTCAAAGCGGGCGATCAGGCAACAATACACTCTTTTATTTGGTAGAATAGAATGCATTAGGACTTATGCTTGGATCTGCATATTTATTGTAAATGGATTGGGTGTTTAGATTATTAGCGGACCCCTTTTTCTTTGCCTAGCTGATTGTTTGGTTGATTGATTTCCCATGGCCTTCGTCCTCTCTTGACTCGATAGCCCTATGGTTGACTGTGACACATGCGATTGTTTGCTTTTCGTCCATAGCATGCTAGTCCTCGCCTGAGAAGTCGGCTAGGAGCCTGATCTATGGTCGTCTCCTTAGCATTAAAATACCTATGGATCTCAACGCCCTACTTTTCTATGCGAGGATAGTGATGCGAAGGCGAACCCTTAGCCATCTCCCTCTGTTGATATCCTTGACTGATTGTTTGACTTGCATCCTCCAGTATGGCCTCTGCGTATGGATTATATTGTTTCCTTGTTGTTTATGTTACTGCACCTTGACTGATAGAGTCCCTGCAATCCATGCGACGAGTTATCCTTATGGCTCAAGTGTTCTCTTACTGTTGTCAACATTTTTATTGGAATCCCGAGATGTGAAAGGAATTAATCTCCAATCTGCGTTTGTTTTCCTTTGATATATCTGCATTCATTTTAATGTTGTAGCTGCTAATTTACATAAAATGAAATTATGTACATATGCCTGCGTTCCTCCCATGAAATACACAGGGAATTTCTTAAATGCACTATGTACCGAGAATCTATATAGTGTTTCTTGTTGTTGACAATAATATTTTGGACAACGATTTACATGCATTGTCAAACGCTTTTAATATTCAGAGAATGATTGATATTCATAATGATTTAACAGTCAAAAATGATTTTATCATTGTTATCTTACTGATCGTTAACATCATGGGATAACGATAATTATTGCCAATAATTATGGATTTTATTATTCCTTACTGTGGATTTTTATTGATAATTAAACAATGACTTTATCCTTCCTGATGCATCTGATTGGGAATTTATTTTTACCACTGCGAGATGAATAGCATTGATTATAGAAATTGAAATTTGTGAGTACATCGGCTAGCTTTGAACCTCATCAGAAGCAAGTAAGGAGAAAAGCATCGATTTAGTGAATTTATGATTTCTTGAACAAGGGTTTTTATGACAATGAATATATTACGGGGAGCTAGTTTAATATTAATGATGGACAGAGAGATATCCTCTATAATATTACAGACAATGTTTTATGATTGACAACGGATATTTGTCTCGCAGCGATGGACATTAATGAATGACATACCCCTAGCTTAATTTTTGAACAACGATTTCATGTTTGCCATTTTGGATTGTCTCTTAATACTTGCCCAATGATGATTCCTCAGAATCGGCGTGTAAGGTCTTAATTTACGCCTAGCATCAATAATGATGAGTGTTATCATTAATTGACTCAACGATCTGAGCCTGGGCATTTCCTTGAGGACAGAGCACACCCTTAGATAAGCTACAATGATTTTAGGCACCAGTCCGACCATCAATTTACCTCTGTGTTGAAAAATATATATAATACTAATAATTAATACCCTTGGGATTCTGCTCAACGAATGTTGGATGGCTTGACGGTAATGGTTGGGAATAGAATCTACATTCTATGAGGTTGCTGATAATTCACCCTTGACCACACCCTTCCCTGACAGCGATAGACAAGATTCGTTGACAACAAATGGCTTTTAAATCCGCATGGGCAACACTGCCATGACTCTTTTGGATGATGAATCCAAGGCGAGGGTGTTACTGTCAACTGTCAATGTCTGTCCATTTGGGTATCATCTTGTTCAATACATGGTTTATATGCTTGGAACCATATTTCTCCTGATTTATTAACTAGGGATAGATAGACCTGTACGCAGGTACCCATTTTAGAAATGCGCGAGCTTCATGGAACTTTGTTCAGTAGATAGAAATATGTATTAGAAATTATTCATAATCACTTGAGCATTCATATTACTATTAGATGGAGATCTGTATTATGGAAAGTCTAGATTATTCCCCTTTCAGTGGGAGTTCTCATAGGTATCTAAATAGAATTTCAATTATAAACCTAAATATATTTATTTTAAGTTAAAACTACCTTGCGCCTTCTTGATCAGTTAACCTTGTGCTATTTTGGACCTACCCTGACTTGATCTATTTCGCCTAGTTTCATTTTATATTAGCTCCGATTACTAAATCTTAGATCCATAATTACCTCTGATTAATAAGCATTGAAGGATGAAAATTTGTTTTTCTAAATTAGTTGACTGCCAGCTATCAATTTATATTAAAGTTATCAATTTTTAAACTCGGATCTACTAAGTAGTGATAAAGGGAGAGTTGTTCGAGCATAGGTCCATATTGTCTTTTGGGGTACAATAAAATACCCTTGCATGGATCTATAGGTTAGTATGAAGCTATGTCTATTTATAAAAAAAACAAGTTAAGTGTGTATTTGTAAAAGATTCAAAGTTGAAGGGACTCCTTTTAAAGTCTTTTGTAATTTAATAGGTAATATAAAATCCTTTATATATTGATAAATGATATACTAGGATAGCAGTTGGAGAGAAAATTTTCCTTTGCACCAAATTGATTTACTCAAATTTTGTAGTTATGTCATACATTTAAGCGATTTATCATTGGAGCCCTTATGACATTTGATCTATTGAACGTGACCATGGGTGTCATTCTTTGTACTCGTTAATTTTCTTGAATCTCTCATTTTAAGTCGTTCTTTGCTTGTGTCTTGTTCATTGTCATGTGCGATGCAGAGTTTAATGTTTCTATTACCCTTGTACACCCACGCACACAAAAAAAAATAAAAAAAATTCACTTGTTATGAGAGGTTGTCTTCATAACAATGGGAGGTATTTCACATCCCCCTCACATCACTCTCAATTCCTCAATACCCAATCTAAAAAATAGAAAATAATTAATACCAACATAGTAATATGCATGCATAGAAACTACTCAAAACATAATTAATGAAGGTAAATGAAATTGTTTGTTTGTAAATGATATTTTTAGTTTACCACGTGCTCTAGTATGGAAAATATTTTCAGGTTTCACAAAAAAAAAAAAATGTAACATAGGATATAAAAAAGTTTCATAAAACTTAAAAAAATGTAATTAACCCATGACATAATAGTAAATTAGTTTAAGAGAAAAAATCATACAAATTAAAATATATAGTTACATACCTAATCCAACTAGACATATGTATCATTCTTATTATGTATCTTCTTCTTCATTGAACTCGACATCTGTATAATCATCCGGTTTAGAAAAAAATGTCGAAAGGATTGACGATATCTTCATCGTCATCAATGTCATTTTCAAGCATATTTTCATCGACATCATCATAAAAAACTGCATTGTCTCCTATGTCTGGTTCATCTTCTTCGTCTTTTATCCCATTATATTTCAGCTTTATCTGATATGGCAAATTATCTTCTTCTTCAATATCATCTTATTCATGTACATGGTTATATATAACAACAAATGACCAATCCCTCTCACCGGGAACCTTTGAGTAAAAGTCTTGTTCACATTGGCTTGGAAAAACATAGCGAGCATGTCCTCTTCCAAACACCATTGTTTTAATCATCAAAAATATGTTGGCATGTTGAATAACACTTATTTCCTCATCGTGTTCATGCATGCATAACCTATACTATTTGACGTCGAACAAAGTTAATTTGAAGGAATTAAAGTCACACTCAAGTATATAATTGAAATACCCATAGTATCTATTTTCATATTCTCGGGGATGTTTGTCACTTCTAGAGGAAACATTAGTGACCTTGAATATGATAGTTATCCCACTATCAAAAGTTTTCCTAGTTTCATCCAACTGTTTGATGTGAAATTTACGACCATTGCACAACAGATCCTTTTGGTGTTTCAAATGCAATATGGAATACATGTAAAAGATGCATTGTCAATTAATAAACATATTTATATAACTTGGAATGTATCTGAAAAATACACACCTACAATCACATTAATATAAAATAAAATAATTGAATAAAATGGGTGAATTTCCATGCATGTCAATCTTTCAAACCATATTCTAAATCAATTTCCCTCTACGTAACATTGGCATCTCCATTACGATGAGTTTCTCTAACCAATTACGAAATTTGTTGGCATTATAACCTACAACCATGATGTTTTTTACATCTTTCAATCCATACATTCATCCAATCAAGATTGTTTACAATGTATAAATGCAATGCATCCCAATCTTGAGCAATTGAATAAAAAATCCATAATTCACCAATATTAAATATTAGTTATAACCATGGTAAATATTAATAATAGATATTGATATATTAATGAGTATGATCATATACACAATTCTTTTTTATATGTATTAATATAAATCTCCCTCGTTTAATATATTACCTCTCACTCTTTTCATTCTACCTTTCCCCAACAAGTGCTCCTGATCTTCAAATGTTTTGATGGAGTTCACATCTCAAATGTGATCCACTGCATACATAGCTAGCACTGCTAATTTAGGAAGATACTGACTAATATACACCATGGATTGATATACCATATATCCCTCCACCATAGAACCCTTAGGACATGCTCTTTGTCTAACCAAAGCCTTCAATGATTTCAAGTGCCTCTCCACCAGCTGCATTGACCTAATTTGTATAAGTCCACACATTTCAATCTCCTCAACTTGGTGTATGAGGTAGTGTTTTTGTGCATTGAAAAATGTTTGAGTTAGATACTTTTGCATTTCACACATTAGTCGAGGAATTTATCTCTTCCAATACTTTATATCATCTTCCTGGATTTATTTCAGTGACAACCATCTAGAGATCATGACACAAGAAAACAACACGTTTCAACATAACATAATATATATTACATTACAAGTAAAGAAATTGTCATTAAGTACAACAAAAAATTGAAAATCTTCTTTGCATATAAATCACAACTACTTACTTAATGTATTTTCCAATATCATATATAACTTGTTTGATGTTGTTGTCAAAGTCATTTGGGAGATATAGCGGTAGAACACACTGTAACAAAAAAAATGAAACATTATTTGTTTCGAACAAAGTAGACAAAAAAAAACAAAAAAATTGAAAGATGTATACAACCAATATATAAATATGGATACCAAAATTATTACTTTAATGAAGGTATGCTAATCATGTGGTTTTACCCCACCAAATTCGCCTTTCTTCGTTAAGATATTGTTTATGTTTGAAGCAAAACCTATGGGAAATTTAATTCTTTGAATGACCTCTTTTACATCATTGCTTTGTTTGTCTATTAATAACCATGGAAGCTTATTTTGTTCTCCATTGCTATTTCATCGTATCAGACTTTGCATTGCATGATTGGCTTCCTCAATGTTAGTACAAATTTTGACAATTTTTTCTTTATCCCTCCTACCATCTATGATTCGCCATAATATTTATGTCACATTCTTCCCTATATATTGCATTGTATCAAACAAGTGAGATATTTTTAGATCCTCATAGTAGGCAAACCTTAGGAATTGAGTGGGATAACATTTCATTCCTCTTGGAAGCCCAATATTATTAATACCTTCATGATGGCAACCTTCATGAATTAGCATAAAATAAATCACAACAATAATTATCAAATACGGTAAATAAATTAAATAGTTAAAATAAAAATTCAAAACATTACATATACGATACCTAAATAAATTTTGTACCTTGATGATTATTATTATATTCAAACCTCCATAGTTGAGGTATCATTCTTCATGGTTTTAGTCAAGTCTCTTCTTTCCCATTGAAAACATGATTTTCAGTAGCACAATACCTATGGTTCTTAGGGAGTAGATGTCTATACTCATCAAACACCACATTTCCTAAACTTTTTGAATGATGATACTTCATCTTAGGGCCACAAACTGGACATGAAAATTTACCCTTTATTTCAAGACCCGCAATAGATAGATTAATGTCAATTATATGATGGGATTATTTAAAAATCATACATGATATATATAAAAATATATATAATATTAAAGTGCGAGAAAATGCTACATACCACAAAAATGTGTTAGTCATGGGGAATAATGAATTATCCATACAAGTATTCCATGGAATTGAAATTTCTTCTCCCCGATTGGTTAATATATGTCATACAGAGTGATGTCAGCCCATAAATTTAGTAGCTCGTCGATAAGACAATATATATATATATATATATATATATATATATATATATATATATATATATNTATCTTTAACTTGGTACTTACCTAAAAGTTTGAAATTAAACATAATTACTACCATGGTATGTATATATAAGTAAATAAATAAACAAAATATATTATGCAAAAAAATAAAAATGAAAATGTAATGTTCAAAAAATTAATGTAAACAAATACCTCGAACAATCACTATCAACATTATGTTCTCCCTGGCCTTGGATGGGGTGACACGTAGCAAAGGGATGCCACGCGGGAGCCAGCCGGGAGGCAGCATTAAAGCATCAATCGGCCAGCATCCCCTCACAACATAACTCGCCATGTACACACGCAGAAGCATTTACTCGACGAGGCTTCTCGCTCGAGGGAGTAGTACTAGCCAGGAGCACATTATCCAGCCAGCCATTAAGGCTATGGTGGCTCGACTCGCAATAATACTCATTTCCCAGGTGGTTAGTGTAAACAAGTAGTTTCTCTGGGCAGCCTTTGCTCCAGGGGAATTGCAAACTCGTCGCCGTCTCTCCATCAACTCGCAGGTGCAGGGGACGTATCCAGTGATATTGGTCGCGCTTGGGAGCTGAGCGACTTCTCGGGGAAGCACTCTAGCACCTTACCAGACCTCCACCATGCCCATAGCACGAGGGAAACCATGGAGGGGAGCGGCATGGTACTCTGCATAATCTCGGCGACAAAGGAAACAGAAGTTTGAAAGAGCTTTAGTAGCGGCAACCCGACGGAGAAGAGAGAAGCCACGAACGCCACCCGTGGCATATGTGGACGAAGATATTCCGGAAGGGGGAGTAGAAAGCATCTCCGAGCACTTGTTGTTCACCGTGCCTGAGAATTGGAACCCGCCCTCGATTTTTGGTCAAGACAGAAGGCCTTCATTTGCAGGCAATCCGATAGCTCCCAGTGCCACTTGCAACGAAGAGCCCTACCCCACCTGCTACATAGTAGATGCGGTTACGCGGGATAAACAACCGGTGCACGACTAGGATTCAAGCGACAGCCATAGCCAGGAGCAGTCGTTCTCAACTGACTGGGGGTGCCTCAGCCTCATTTTTGAGATGAGGAGCCTGCTGGACGACCAGATCTTTCGGCTGGCAAGGATCGACCAGAGACTCGATATGTTTTACGCGGCTCACTCCAGAACCCTTCCGAAGCATCAATGCCCAACTTGCGCGCGTACATATGCATTCCCAGCAGGATGGAAGCTGACAAAGGACCAGCACAAGTGCATAGGCTAACAGGTCAATGGAGGTTCAGTACTAGCTTTTGTTTTGCTATCAGTTAAGCTTTAGGCCTTCTAGTTTACAGTTTTCTTAGCTTTAGATTATGATACTCAGTTACATTTCCAAGACTGTAAGTCCTGGTTTCCTTCGGGCAGGACGTTGCATGAAGAATTTGGTTATTTTGTGACTCAGGTGACACATGGTAAGGGATGCCCAGCTATCCCGGTTTCCTATTCAGGCGGTACAACTGGCATCCCAAACAGCTATTGTATTTTGGTTAAAGTAATATAACAGGCCCCACCACTTTTTATTTACAAAAAACATTATGTTCTCCCTGTTTATTGAAATCCAAGGAGGAATTTTATTGCTGATAAAAAAATTAGACCACACTGAGTAAATATACCTAAGCTCTCTGAATGGATTAACATCGTCAACTACCAATGAAATCCTAACATTACAAGGTTCATTTTTGAAATATTTCCATTTTTCATCAATTTCCCTAGATGAATAACCATCTTCACGCATTCAAAGAAAACCATACCCACTTATGTTATGTGCATGGTAATCCATAAATTGTGTTATTCTTTCACACCTGAACAATCATTGCAAACGTGAAATTATGGGAATATGACGAAGAACCTTTCGAGACACCTTTTTTTTTATTTGATCGGTTCAATATCTACTGATAAGACATTGTGGGCATTATGTTTTTGACTCATGTTGTCCATAATATATAATATGATCATTATTACATGCATCTATAGTTTGAATGTCCCAATGTCTTTCATAATGGCATGCAAATCTCGATATGCGGGCGGTAAAATATTTGACGATGGTAACAAAAATTCACCTAACAATCTACAACATAACATATAACTAGTTAGTGTAAAGAATATTAATTGTAAACATTTTATTCTTATTTTACACATTAATTAACACTAGAAAAATAGAAAAAAATCAACATTTATTTATATGAGATGAAACATATTACATAACTTGGGATCTGTGTCATACAAGTGTTCGACAAATGATTCATAACCTCTAAGATCACGAGAAATAATGTAACAGAGAGAATATTTTCTCTTGAGCCTTTATAAAGTCATTTACTTTCCTTTTCTAATAGAGGTTCATCATAAATAACATCACTATCCCCATTCTCATCCACCTGAGCAAACAATTCTTGGATCATTTGATTTGTCCCATCATATTGCTCAATAGGATCATTAAATTGATTTGTCCCGTCATCCTCTTCCATGAGATCCTCATTTTCTTCATGTTCCTCAACTTTTACAATATCATTTCTACTACTACTTGGTGCATTCCCCATCAATGTGCCCATATTTCCTACAATGTTTTTTAGTTGTTGCTATTATACTTCTTACGAGATGTGTAGTGCAACATTTTTTGCCAGGGAAATAACATCTATCGTCACCCTTTTCACACTCTTTATTTTTTTTCCCACCTCTAATATTTTTTGAAATTCTTTCCCACAAAAATACCCTTTTTGAAACGCTGTTGGTATAGCAAGATTACTGCAACATCTCTAATTTGAAAAATATTTGTATATTTGTTTTTGTCACAATTCTGACTAATGTTGACCAAGTCGATGTTGACTTTGTTAAATACTTGGGTGATTGTTTGAACAACGCAATGGTCATCATTGGATCGTCTTTCTCGCGATGGAAGTGGGATTTCGTGTCAAGTGTGATGATATTCCACTATCCTTATTATCATATCACTTGATATAAAAGGATGATGTTTTCACCACTGTGATGAACATGGGCTGTATTAAAAAAAGGAAAAAAAAATCTTTATCTTCAATTTTGTAACGAAAGGCTACTTTCATCGCAAGTAGTTTGTCACAAATTTTTAATATGTAGTAGTGCCAGGAGACGGTGAGGAATGAGCCTTCCTTTTGTACCCAACCGATCTAATATGGGTTAGGGTGTGGAGTAGTGGAGAGTTGAATTCGGTGGACCAAGTCTTGGGCCGCAAGAAGGGATGATTTTAAGGATGGAAATTTATTTTTAAATGTAGAAACCTTGGCGAATCTTACTAATCCTTCATATTCCAACTATAAAATTCTTGCGATATTTTTGTAATAATAATCAAATTTCTAAGGATTTTAGATAGTTTTTCTAAAATTTTTGCGTTTTTAAGGTAAAATAATTTTATCCTATAGAATTTGGGTGAATCATTTTTAGAATAATGAATATGTTTTTGGGAAAAACCATGGAAAATTATCCCATGAGCAAAATTTAGCCCCCAAAATCATACATGGCCACAAGGTTATTTTGGCTTCCATTGTCCAAGATGAGAGTAGCCAACTCATGTGTAATTTGACAATCGTGTGTAAACAAGGGAAAAATAGAGGTGATGGGTTCAATAGTGTTCATTAGGATTAGAGAGGGGTCAACTTTGGTAAGATTGTCAAGAGAAGCTACTTCAAGAGGGTCGGGGGAATTTGATTGATTAACCTCTGAAAATAACATTTTTTTTGAGTGAATGTTTTGAAGTGCCCAAAAGTTGGATGAAATTTGTGAGTTAGTATTGTGAAAGGAACACCAGGTCGCATTACAGGGAGAGGGGGGTGAGGCATGTAAACCAGGGGAGGGAACAGTAGGAGAATTAGCAACATTAGAGGAAGTAGTTCGAGCTTTGGGATAGTGGGTGTGAGGTTCCACCTTACATTCTATGAAAAAGGCCTAAAGAAAATCATTTTCCAAGAAAGATATTTCAAACAAATCCACTTCAAGATGTAATATTAGTAATAAACTAGAATTAAATTTTACAATTAGTACCTCTTCCATATTTTCAATGTGATGCGTAACTTGCAGAAGACATTGATGTAGCTCTTGACTGAATTATTGGTGACTTGTCAAAACTACAACCATTGGGAAACAAGGTTTTGTTGATATCCGAGGGGATATAAGTGTTCTCTAATTTACTTGAAAAATCTATCCCATGACATGATGTCTTGTTGTGTTTTAGTTGCAGGGTCACTGAGGTCAATGGCCAATAAATAGTTCTCAGAGTATCCCACCAGAATTATGTAATTCCCTCCAATTGCAAGCTTTATACCTATATTTTCATGTCTTCGGTCATATCGGGACATGTATTGAAGTATGTGGAAATACCGTGGAGCTAAGATTCAACAATATCATCATTTGTTTGGCCCAAACACTTGGGAAAATGAAATCGTGTAAGATCTCGACACTGTTGCACATACAGTAACTCATATACATCGAAAGTTAACTCATGAACTGATGCAAATACATTTGATGTATAGTCCTTAGTGGATGGATATTTTCATGATGTCATGCTCTTAATCCACTAGCATCTCAGTGAATACGAGGGCGCCTGAGAATGCTTGTGCGGAAAGCACTGGAATAGGGCACATTGATACCCTGCGTAACTTGTGTCCTGAGGCCGTGGCCAACCCTGAGAAGTGTGTTTTGTGACTAGGGAGTATTGATACCTCATGGAGAAAGTGCGTTGAGGCACTATAAATCCTAAGAAGGGAATATTGGAAAATGTTGAGAAGAGAATGGTGTGCTGAAGACCGAGTACAAAAATAAAAATTATGAAATTGGTGGATGTCCTATCTGAAATTAAAAGAAGAAGCTTTCCAAGGTCAAAGATATTATACCAATTGATCTACAAGCGTGTCCGGATAATTCACACACAAAAAATGCAAGACACAATCCAAAATAGAGGAAAACAATTATTTTCATAAAAAAGGAGAAAGAAGATAGAACATAAATGACGATCAATATATTGAGTAAGAGAGGGGTACCCTTTATTAGGATGGGTGATTTTTACCTCTTTAGTTGCAATGCAATTTGTTGCTTTATTTTGGGGTGCTCTTCTTAGTGAGACAGAAGAGAGTTGTTTACAACACCATCAACTTATACAAACTAACATACTAATAATAATTAGGGAGTTCCATGCTCAACTAAACTTCAAAGGGATGTTTACAAAGAAACTATTGGATGTTTCTGACATACAAACTTGTTATTGTAACCTCTCCTTACAGTCGAGCGTGCTTTCACATCCTCAGATTGTAAGGTAAAGGAGATATTCTGAAATAGCGTAATTACATATATAATTCATTAATGCATAATTACATATATAATAGTAGCATTGGATTCCTCGCGACTTGGTCGAATGTTCTTCGGGTGATAACGGGATGCCCCCCAAGTGTTCTATGGAATTCCTCTTCAAGTATTTTGCCTCTCATGAGTGCTTTGTGACGCACCAATCCCTTTTCCTTGGGATATTTACAAAATAACTAGGTGACACAAATGACATACTAACTCCTTATTTAGAATCACCCTACTCAAGAAGACTCGCAAGGATAGTTTTGAATAGAAAATACTAGCACTTGCTAAACAATCTCATGTTGACTGGCTAAGGAAGGGGTGCACCCTTCCTAGTGGCCCATCCCATCCTTCACTCCATAAAATATTCATGATGCATTTACTTATTTCTTTCTGCTCATTCCCCACATTTTTATATCTATTTAAAATAGATATTATGGTTTCCTAACCATTACCAAAGAATTCGACCAAAGAATTCGAGGTGTTCATGGAATTTTTCATAAATTAGTATTATTAAAATGCAGTTTTTCTACTAAAATTCATGTAGCAGATTGTTTCCAAGGAGAGTCTTTGCACATCATTTGCAAGCAGATGGGGCTAAATTAAGGAATTCTTGGACATGGGGTTTTTGCAGAAGACACCAATTTGAGTAAATAAAAATCAATGTTCTTTGAAAACATATGATAATGGATGTATTATCATGTTTTCAGAGACATTTTATGAAAATTTTCAAAATTTTCGGTAGTGGTCGTTTTTAAAATAATTCATTGATATCCATTCTTTCATATAGTAAGGACAAAATCATGCACATGGGGTTTGGTAGTAGATTCCCCAATATGGTTTTGGTTATTGAAATTGAATTTACCTCCAACTCAACAAGAATGGTGGAAAATTAATAATTTAGTCAATGTACGAGACAACGACATAGCACCCAAGTTGATTCAACTCCAGATCATCCACGATGTGGAAGAAAAATTGAGTAGGAGAATTTCATCCATCACTGTCATAAAATTCTCCCTATGTGGATCATCAAAGTTAGTTTATCTAGCCACGAGTATACCATATCTGATGTGTAAAATACATGTTCTTTATTTTATCGATTTGTTTTTTAGATATATGTAGCTTTTGGATCTAAATAATATCATTTGTAATGTATAAATATTATATCATGAGAGCCTATAGTGGATGAATATGATATGATATAGAATCACTATAATTCTATTATGTTGATTTGAAGTTAATATAAATTTTGGTTGACTGTCAATTTTATGAGTTGTGAGTTTTAATTACATAAGTTCAGTTATGTAGCATTTTTTTTAGCAATGTCAATGAAACTAGGAGTCCCCCTCTGTGAGGTATATGTTTCTTCAATTTTAATTAGTTTTATTTTTATTTAGTAGGTGTGTGAATTTCATTACGGTCATTTAATTTCTTATAAGTTTTTAATTTCATTTATGAATTATGTTTTTAATACTATATAAATAATATTGCACATAATTGTTAAGTTAATAAAGATTGACTTATTTTGATTACAGAAACATTCACTAAACATAATGATTGAAATCATGTAACCACATTCCAATCATTAGTCCAGTAGGTTAAAAAATTCAAGTTCTTTGAGTCATTTATGTATTTTCCCATTAATTGTTTTTCTATAATATTGCATTTACTTTGTATTTTGTAGATAAGAAGTGACTATGTTTTTGTAGAAGAACATTGAACACTTTTTTTTTTACATAGTATTCATTTCGAAATAAATCATAAAACTAATCATGCATATATTTTTCTTGTATCTCACAATTCTACGAACTCTGAATTCATCAATTTAATGTAGTAGAGTTCGATCAATTGAACTGAATAACATTTTTGTGTTGTTGCTAGAGTGATTAAGGAATTATACGATTGGTCATTTATTTTTTCTTTTTTTTTGCATATGATTTTATTTTATCCAACATTTATGACTTGGAGGAGGAAAAACAGTAAGATGGAAATACAAACTCGATATATAATTGTTGTAGTGTAATATCCCAACAAATTCACTCGTGATTTTCTCTAAGACCTCGTCATCTTGGTATATTGTGTTTTCTTGATTAACCCTATGTCAATGATAACCCAGTGAGAGCAAGTTCTTAGTACCAAGATGTATTCAATATGTGGATGGTTTCATTTTTGTATATTTCATTAAAAAAGTGTATAAGTTTTAATTATTTTAGTTGCTATAAGAAACCCCATACACTAACCCATTTCCCAACAAATTCACTCATGATTTTCTCTAAGACCTCGTCATCTTGGTATATTGTGTTTTCTTGATTAACCCTATGTCAATGATAACCCAGTCAGAGCAAGTTCTTAGTACCAAGATGTATTCAATATGTGGATGGTTTCATTTTTGTATATTTCATTAAAAAAGTGTATAAGTTTTAATTATTTTAGTTGCTATAAGAAACCCCATACACTAACCCATTTATAAGAAGGAGCTCTAAACCAACATGAATAAATTAAATATTCTCAATAATTTTTCATGAAAAGGAGGATTAAGGAACTTCTCGAATCCTTTTCCAAAGCTCAGAATTATCACTAGGAATGAATCTATTAAAAAGAAAAATATCCATGAAACATATCCAGAAGAGGATCACCTAGAAGTCTTTCTCAGTCATCCTTTCAAACATAAAACGACTCATGAATAACATTCGATGAAGGGAAAACATTGGAGCCAAATATAGAAGAATTTCTTCCATGTTTGCCACCACATATTTGATGTATTCAAGACCGCAATAAGAACATTTAAGAATATATGCATGTCGTGACAAAGAAAGACTTGCAACCCATGGCCAATACAATAGAAAACACAAGGAAAAATGAATACATTGAATCATGGTTCTAGAAAAATACCAACACGCAACATTACTCAATTATTCAAATTGTATTGCCACTATATCAATCAAAGTATATGGGTTCTCATATCTTGGCATTTATAAAGGTACATTTCTTTAAATTTGTATATGAGTCTACTTGATATCTTGTTATGAAAATGGAGGCTTTTGAAATATTCATACAATTGAGAAAAGGTTTCCTTTTCAAGTAGAGTAGGATAAGGTATAAGAATAAATCAATAAAATAGTAAAGATAAAAATAAGATCAACTGTGAAAACTGGGATTTTGGCATAGCTCAACATGAATCTTTATTGAAAACAAGGTTTTTAGATGGAAAGGTTCATAATAAAGTTTTTCATATAGTTGTTGGCTCAATCTTTCATTTATGGTTATTCATATATTTTTGGGGTTATATTCTCGTCTTGGATGATGTGGGATTTATTAAGGCCTTTCTTCCAACGGATCTTGTCCCATCAACCTTAGCACCTTATTTGGGATCAAGATCTTATATTTTATAGTGCCCTAGAGATTTCATACATCAATGATAGGTTTCGTTTATGACAACAGTAAGAATTCATCAATGTCTCTTGATTGTCATATTATGCAAGCGAATCAACTTCAACACCTCTATTTGTACCTCTACTCATAATGCACTAAGGTACCGTGACACTCATTTTCATAAATGATGAGTGATATTTCTTTGGTTAATGAAATACGACAATGGTCTATATCCAATGATTTATTCCCATGCTCGACCTCAACACATTCATTTGCATGGAAACAATTACACCACAACAATTTCAATGAGACTTTCTTATAATAGAGCTTCAAAGTATTCGTGGTTTTTATTTTGGTTCCACTTGTATTTCTCATTTTATATGGTTGATCAAGAAAGTATGATTTCATATTCCAAATCAACTCTTCGATCCAACTATGTGAGGTATACATTGCTTCAATTTTAATTAGTTTTATTTTAATTTAGCAGTTGTGTGAGTTTGATTACGGTTGTTGGAGCAAGACAAATTGGGACCAGTTTTGGGAATTGTGCAGGAGAAAATCATGTGACAAGTCAGGAAAGGAAAAGCTCGTGTGGAAGAGAGGAATATCATTAGTGCATTTTGAGGAGTATCATGTGTGAAAGGAGGAAGTTAGTTAGAAGTATTTAGACATTTTGGTCCATTCTGTAATGGGAAAATACCTAATGTAAATGTATAAATATGTATGGGTTTTGGGTCGAAACTAGTGTTAAAGTTTAAAGTAAGTTTTGAGTTTGAGTTTGAGTCTGAGTTTTATGTTGGAGAGTATGTTCTGGATGAGTGAGTTATGAGCTCAATGTGTACTGTATGCATAAATGACAAGGACATATTGGGTATAACTAGATTATCATGTATAAGTGCAATGTGCACATTTTGTAAGAACTGACACTAAATAATAATATAAGAAGCTTGTCATTGTGGATGTAGCCCAGTTTGTGGTGAACCACAATAAATATGGTATCTTTGTGTATGGTGTGAGGTTTTTATTTACTATTTTTATTATGTCACACACTTAATGAATGAATGGTTGATATGAATACACTATCTGATGGTTCTAAGCATATGTTATATGGTATAATGAATTAAAATGTTAACTAGCATAGATAAAATGAACACCTCGCATCCATGCACAACTGTGGAAACCTGGTTCCTAAAATCCCCATAAATACCTGAGGTGATACTTCACTTTCTTGAGGGTGATGCTAAAATGGTTGGTCTCTTTAGGGTTTTGTTGGTGAATTAATGTTGAGCCCAAGGTCTTCCCATTGTGTGCCAACAAATGGTTTCATTACCAGGACCAGGATCTGTGACTAAAGGGAATGTGGAGGTTGACTAAGGAAGACATCATACAGTGGTTAGAAGCGAGAGAGAACAAATTTTCCATAAGTCACAATAAGAACTCACGAATCAGTACAAAGAAATGGTTACAAAGGTATGGTTTTATAGATTTACATGACATTTTCTTTTCTAACTTCCTGAATATTTTGGTTGAGTGGGTACAAAGATTAGAATAATAATAAAAAAAATTATTGCATTGTGGTTCCGAGGAGGTGGAACCCTGAGTTAATTTAGGAAGTGAATACAATAAGAAATAATATATCACGCGCAATTTAATTTTGGATGGATGGTATATTACGGGGTTATATCACTAAGTTTTCTATAGATTGTACCAAGTCATATAGTGTTGTTGAAAGAGAATTATTTAAGGGTCCATGTAGAATATACTTGAAATCATTATCTACTTAGATTTAGATGCTACTTTGTGATAAGGGATTTATGAATATGGAATCTGACTACCCTATTAGATAATCACCTTCGTTCCCATAGAGGGACTGGGGGATGACCAGGGAATTGTATGAGTGTATGGAAAAAATTAATGCGGAAAAAGAGTAATGAGGAATATATGGATTGAGGATGCCAAGAGAAGGAGAATGTGTGAAAAATTAAGAGAATAGAGTGTTTCTCAGTGTTAAAATATTTAGACATAGTAGAAAGAGGACTATGGCAGAGAGAGAAGGCCAACACAGTGAGATTGAGGAAAGAGACACTGGTGTAATAATCCATATTGAAGGAATACCATGCAAATAAGAGAAAGAAAAGGAAAAGGGTTTTCATCTCAGTCCAGTAGAAGAAGATCCCACTGAGGCCAGATTCTGCATTAAATCCACAACCCTTTGTGCATCTCCAAGAACTAAGGTAAGATATGATATTTTGTCACCTGTAATTAGTGAAGGAAGTAATTATAGCAGTAAAGGTAGTTAGCGTATTAGTACGACAATTCAAAATCAAATACTCTCACGAGGGATGAATAACCTATAAAGCATGATGGTTGGAGTAGATACCACTTTGAGGATGTCTGTTTTCCATGGATAAGGTTCACAACATCTAGAAAAACATTTTTTTTTTGTGAGGTGATATGGATAGTAAGGAATGTCTAAGATGAAGATGCAAAGCTTGTGCAGTTGGAAACGACATTTAGAGAATGCACATTACTATGGTATATGAAGTATCAGTCTACTGCGCCTATGGCACAAATTAGAATATTAGCATAAATTAGGAAATCCTTTTTGAAATAATTCCAGAAGTGGAAGTCAGATTCCACGTGCATCATAGAACTGAAGGAGATCAAGCAACTAAAAAATGAGTTTGTATGGGATTTTGATCAAATATTAAATATCTTACAGGATAAATTGGCTTTTCGGATCCCAATGAGCAACATAGGGATTGGTTTATTCCAGGATTGTTTCCACATATAAGATTCCCTTTGACCCAACATAAGATTACGATGTAGTCAGAAATATTTGAAATCACTATGAAATTGGAAGCATCCCCTGTATGAGAGAATGGTGCAGGGATGGCTCAAGCTAAATCACATTTAGCATAACTGCCTATTTAGTTATAGGATCTTGTGAAAGGAAAGGAAAAGAACAAGGAATTCTAGTGAATTGCATGCCAAACATAAGGTCATCATAAGAATGAGTTTCCAATGTTTCAATAGTATTTGTCTGCAGGAGCTCTAAACCCTTTAGGAGTACTATGAAAAATATGTAAAATGATGGGTCATCATTATACTACTTGCTCATTGATGAAGAAGTACCATAGCACTTTGAGATTTGTTTTTGTGTGATTTTTTTATTTCTTTCCAACATGATGAAAAGGAATGTCGTGCATTTGATTTGATGAGACAGTGCATACCGGATGCATATAGGGTCCAAGGTGAATAAGGACCACAAGGAGGGGAACTGCAGTATGATACTTTGAGAGGTTATAATCAAGGAGGAAGAGGAGGATTCATAGGTCACGTAAGAGGAGGATTTGGTATAGGAATAGGCCCAATTATATGTTATAACTGAAATCATCCTAAGCATTTGGAGCAAGACTATATGAATCCTTACATGACATGCACTTACTATAGACAATTGGACCATGCAATATAATACTTTCCACAATTTATCACGAAGTGGCAAGAAATGAGGAACTCGAGTGTACAGATGATATCTACAAAAGAATGTGATGAATAACTTAAGGTAACAATAGTTACACGTGGAGGATCAAGAATAGGATATGATGCGACAAAATAGGGAAAACAGACTAAGCAGTGGTTAAGGAAAGAAGTAGAGCCTCCTCCATTTTTTTCCTATATAAAGGAGAGGGGAATGTACATGAAAGCGAGGAAATAATTTATGGGAGTAGAATGGATAGCATTGTCTTCAACTATGTCACCTTTGTATGAGAGGTTGCATGTGTACGACATGTCTCTAGTTTATGACCATAGAGATACAAAAAGACAAGTTGAGAAGGAAATTACTTTGAAGATGATGTTGCATGGGTTGATTGATAAAACCTTAAGCATGTTGTGTGGATTTATTGATAATTGTGTGCAAGATAAGGAAAAGTTTGTTGCACAACAAGAAGTTAACTAGGTACATCAAAAGAGAAGGAAAAACAAGGACTTTCGACTGAATTCATAGATAAGAGATTATGACATGGACAAGATCATTTTAGACCTCAGATCTAATGTGAATTTCCTTTTGAAGAATACCTAGGAGATGATGGGAAAACCTAAGTTAATATGGTCACCTATTAAGTTGAGGTTGGAGAATCAACATAAGATTGTCTCGATTGGAATACTATTAGGGGTGAATGTTGACATTGAGGGAGTGTGCAGTATAGATGATTTT
>ML778588.1:1189585-1208459 GCA_009831015.1 Picea engelmannii | reverse complement strand
TATTCATTTTCTCCCTTAAGAAACATTTCCGCACCCTGACCATTAACACAGAGCGGAAAGTCCGCAGTCAGACTGAATGCAACCTGCGGAAATCAAGTATTTCCGCAGGACAATATATATGTAACCTGCGTACTATCTTCAAACGTGTGATTTTGAGAAACTGATAAGTGTAACTGTCTTCATGAAAATGATCTTTATGAAGAGTTAGATCTTCCATCATCATGTCATTAACATGTCATCATCTCGATAACCAAAAATGTGGATAACAATCAAGTAATGGGGTCGGGATTATACCGCATAGTAGAATATAAATGGCTTAATCATAAGACACTTGGAACCATTTTGTATGGTCCAAATTATTAAATGGATCCCTTTATGAATTATTCGTAATTAGTGATCTTCTAGTCCATTTACATAAAAGAGTTCGGTTAACGAAATCCCACACTAATCCTGGTTTAAATCCGTCTTAACTAAACAATGTCTCAACGAAGACTTGATTTTAATGACATGTTAACTGTAATGAAACAGTTGCAGTGAACGTGTCACGAAGGGACTATTATTAAATACACATTTTCTTGACATGGGAAGAATCGTTTACTTGTAAGGAAGGAGTTAAATCTCTGCATATGCCATTAATGGAGGTCGTGTGTGTGTGAGTTTTTGATGGTTTTCACTTGGCCCTTCCTCCAATATAATGGAACCAACTCTACCCCATCACATGGCCAGACCAACCTTTGTACCCTCAACATTAAATTTGCATAGCAAGAGCTTCTCTTAGTGTTAAGCGAGTTTTATTTTGTCATTGTGAAGCCTTCTGAAATGGATCTACGTGTTACTTCTCACCAGGGGAGGCTGTCGACTTGGAGGTCGTTACCTGGTGGAACAAACAACATTATTTGTCTTCACTGGTAAGTTTAATATGATACTGTGATTCAAAAATAGAGTGGAACTTCAGAATTTTGTTATAGTGGATGCAATATTTGTTCTATAACTCTTGTTATAACTTTAAATTAAATCTTCCCCTTACTGTTATTCGTTGTAAATTTCTGGATTGTTTCTCTCTTGGATAAGTTGGATTATTCGATTGTTTAGTTCTCAATCTCTTTGAAGGTCTCATCATTCCACCTCCTTGTTTCGATTCAGATAATTTGCACTTGCATAGTTTTTTCTTGTGTATTTCCAATCCTAGGGTTTTGTTACCTCCCTATTATCATTATTCTTTACGGTCCCTCTGTTAATGTATGTTGAGACCTGATGTTGAACTTTCGTGAGGCTATGCAGGATTGTAGTCTGGATTTGAATGTTCACAATGTACATAGCATATCATATTTCATTTTCTTTCTTTCTCTTTGTAAAGGATGAATCCACGCTTCAGTATTTTTCTTCAAACCCTTAGTTGGTCCTTACGAATATAATGCTTCCTTAATGGATATTGCATTCTTTTCTGGTACCATAAAAAATGTAACTTTTGTGTTTTCAAATAGTTCATTATAAATACTCCACGACATATAATGTTTGATTTTGTATAACTTCTTGTATTAAGTATGTCTCTTATTGTCATTATCGTTGTCTGCAGGTAGTATATGACATTGGAAGTTTGATAAAAATTCAGCAAAGGAATAACTATGTATTTATCGTTGATTTATAAGTATCCTCTGCAATATAGAAAGTCAGTTCAGGGAAGGTTTTAATCTCAAAATTTACATATATGATTTGTTTTGTGTTTACACTATGCCTTCGTCCTGCTCACACGACATTTCTTATACAATTTGTATTTTAAATGATAGCACTATTGTTTATTTCATTTCATAAAGAAATTGATTATATGCTTTGATGACAACACTAATGATGGGACCCTGTTGATGGGAGGTACCCATTAGGAAGTCCTTGGTCCACCCTCCCCTCAACCTGGGACGTATATCCAACCAGAACCCGACAAGGAAAGGAAATTAGGTCTCCATGTCATAAGTTAAGTTCCACTCTAGAATAAATTGTTGCTATCATTTATGATTCTGTTGACAGTTTCGTTCACTTTACTTTCATGTATTTTACTAATGTTTTAAAATGGTAATTCCTTCCAGAGACTTCGACCACACATAAATCTATATTTTGGTTCCTATCAATCGCACAAAAGGTATTCGGGTTATGTGCACAATAACTCTCAGGATTAGCTTTCCAAGTTCTACAAATGAAGACCAAGGTTCTGTCCCAACTTTATCGTTAATAAATGAACTTTCGTCCCAATTTCCTGTATCGACTGGCTAAGGGGTAAAACCTATTTTCATGTCGATATCTCATTCTTGGAAGAGAAAAAAGTTATTGCATGAGGTTGGACCCCTTTTTTATTTTGGTCTGATTGGATTTGTATCACAAACTTTAAAGGGTTTAAATCACAAGATTCTTTCTCTTGTATACTTGTATTTGAAATACAAGGATTTAGAAAATTTAAATCCAGTCCTAATGGTATTATGGTTCTTTGCATCACCTAGATTGTTTATAAAGAAGGCATATCAACCTATATACTTCCAGAAGTATGTACTCCAAATTCTATTTTGTTACTTCTGCATTATCATGTTCAACAAAGCTTCGTTGTAGTCAATAGAACTATCATTTTCTTTCATTTCAGAACTATCTGATTCACACCGAGGTTGAAATGAATTTATTATTCGTAAAGCTATCATATTTTGAAATTATAAAAAAGGTGTATATACATCAAAGGGTTCCGTATTTCAGTTTTCTTGAATTCATCGGGCTTTCTCCCTTCTAGTATTTTGTTTCTAGAGCCTTGTTGTGTTAAAAGATTCAATTCATTTTCTTTAGTTTCTATTTATCTTACCAGAAATTTTGTTAAGATTAATTATACTATTTGTCTTCCATTATAATTTTCCATGCATCAATATTATAGTGGTGTTATTTCTCTATATAACTTATTACAGTAATATGCAAATATAAAATTATTTCATTTTGGTATACCCTTCAGTATTTCCTAAGTCAAGGATGCAGTAAAAGACTCCTTCAATTTGATTTCTATACTTATGTACACACAAGATTCCTAAGACCCAAAAATGGAATCGGTCTGATTTTGTTTATATAAAATTATTTCGCTTATACTAGAAGTATGCTAGCATGTTCACAAACTTCTGATTCTACTCGTAATTAGTGTGTGTGTGTGTGTGTGTGTGTGTATATATATATATAGGGAGTTTTATTCGAAGCATAAAAATTAAAAATTCCAGGGCTTTATCCTACATTTTGTTCCATACATTCGTAGTTTAACTCACAACAATAAATCACACAATGTTATACTAGTTATACTCTCTTTTAGTCATTTAAATAAAAAATATGATTCTTGATTAGAAAGAAATTCGACAAAAAATAATTCACCCAACAAGATATAGATAGATTCTGAGAGCCATTTAAAGAAAGAGATATATATAACCAGAAAAGAGTATATGAACATATTTGAACGAGTTCAATGAAAGACAAAGGGAACAACCACATTCCTCCTAACCTTAGAAAGGAAAAACCAATGTCACTTGCTCCATTCACCCCCTAGCCTGACCATGATTCCATGAGGGAGAACTCTGAACTCCCCTCAGTAATAGTCCTTTTTCTTTGGTAACTTATCCTTGCCTCACACTTAGAAAATCAGTGTTCCTAACAGCAAGAGATAATTATCCTTCTCCGAGCATACTAGGTAGTGTCCTGCCTCCTCCCATATGCTATATATCAAAAGCCATTTTTGCCTAGGTCTTTTTCCCCCTTCAGAATTTTCGCATCTTTCCAAATACCTGATTTTTAGGGGCTTCCCATGGCCAGATTATTGATTTTCCACTTGTAATAATCAACCCTGAGGTATTTCCAACATGTTGCCCACTCATGAAGTCATGGTCAGCTTATTTTTAACATGGTTGTTCCATTTGTCCATCAATAATAATAATAAAATATTTTTCTTCATACAAGTGTCATAGTCATATAGTTAGTTGGATCAAATCAGATCTCTACCCAATAGTCACAAGCATCAATTACAATTAACTAAATTCGAAATTCATAATTTCCATAAATGGCAAAAACCTTTCTAATTTCGAATTTACCAAAAATGGAAATAATTTCCTAAGGAATTTCAAATTCAAAAATAATTTATTTTGGGGGATGTTACATCCTTTGCCGCTTCAATAAAACACTGTCCTTAGTGCTCATTCCTTTCTTGTAATAGGTTTGGATGATATTTCTGAAAATATCCCTCCAACTCCCCAGTGGCCTCCTCAGGGATAAAGTGCTTCCATTGCACTTTTACCTGGGCAATGACTCTGTTCTGAAGTGTTATTTCTCTCCTATCCAGAATGCACAAAGGTTTCGCTTGGAACTCGCTTTCTAGTTCCACTTGCACCAAGTTCCAATCGATCATATGAGTAGGGTCATGAACATAATTCATTAACAAAGAGACATGAAATAGATTATGAATTTTAAGATTGGCAGGAAGTGCAAGTTGGTATGCTACGAGTCTAATTCAAGCTAAGATCTCAAAAGGCCCACAAAACCTAGGTGCGAACTTGGCACATTTCCCTAGATTTAGTGAAATTTTCTGGGCTTTGACTTTTAAATAGATGTGGTCTCCCACTTGAAATTCCAAGTGTCTTCTTTTCTGGTCCGCGTAACTTTTATGTCTGTCCTGTACCTCTTTTAAGTTCTATTGTACTTTTCTTACCATGCTCTCCATTTCCTAGAGCATCTTGGGTCCAACCATGATTCTATCAACTGGGTTATCCCAGCTAATTGGAGTCATACACTTTCTTCTGTATAGTACCTCGAAAGGGCTCATTTTAGCCGAAGTTTGGTACCCATTGTTGTGTTCAAATTCTACCAAGTGCAGGTAGTCTTCCCACTTGCTTGGTTTTGTTCTGACGTACATGTGAAGCATATCTTCTACAATTTGGTTCATTCGTTCAGTCTATCCATCTATTTGTGGATTATAACTTGTGATGAAATTCAAGTTAGTATTTAACCCTGCAAACAATTCTTTCCAAAAGGAAGATGTAACTTTTATGTCTCTATCTGAAATCACCATTTTAGGAATACCATGCAGTCAAAAAATTTATTTCATGAATATTTCAGCGATGTTAATAGCTTTAAAAGTAGACTTTGCAGGAATAAAGTGTGCATAATTACTAAGTTTATCGATTACCACCATAATTGAGTCATTATGTTTTTGAGTTCTAGGCAAACCTATGATAAAGTCCAGCGATAGAGTCTCCCATTTCCATTTTGACACAGGTAAGGGCTGCAACAGGTCGGCTGGATGTTGGTGTTCGACTTTTACCTACTGACAATATTGACACTTAGCTAAGTATTATGTTGTTTCGCCCTTCATATTAGGCCAATAAAATAACTTTCTTATGGCTGTTATTGTTTTCTGGTATCCTAGATGACCAGAATATGGTTTCTTATGAACTTCATCCAAAACTGTTTACTTTAACTCTACCGAATCTGGTATGTATACTATGTTTTTAAATCATAGTAGACCATTTTTGTCCAAACTCAGATATGTTTTGTCTCAATTTCCTATAGTGTTCTGTAATTCTGCCATGTTTTGAGTGTAATTTTCGTTGTTATTACCTGCAGTCTTTATCATCTGTTCAAGATCATTTTCTTCCCTGCTAATGTTTATTTCAAACAAGCCATGAAATATTCTTCTTAAAGAATCAACTACTTTATTTTCCTTACCCTTGATATGTCTTACCTCAAAGTCAAATTCGCTCAAGAAGGCTAGCCATCTTGCTTGCCTTGCATTAAGGTTCGACTAACTAAACAAAAATTTCACACTGTTGTTGTCAGTCAATAACATAAACTTTCTACCCATTATTCAATGTCGCCACATCTTTAAGGCATGTATTACAACTGCCAACTCTAACTTATGAGTGATGTAGTTTCGTTCATGTTCCTTTAGTTTTCGGGACTCATAACAAATAGCATGCCCCTCTTGGGTTAGGACACCACCTAGTCCTTGTTTACTCGCATCTACACAGACAGTGAAGTCTTTGACCAGATCTTCTACCTTTAAAATGGGCGCGGTTGTTAACAATTCTTTTAACTTATTAAAACTGTCTTGACATTTTTGTGACCAGTTAAACTTGGTTCCCTTCTTTTGTAATGGTGTGATAGGATATGACATTTTAGAAAATACCTCTATAAATCTGCGGTAATATCTGGTGATTCCCATGAACGACCGGATGTCCACTATGTCCTTAGGGATCGACCATTCCATGATGGCTCTTATTTTCTCAAGGTCGATTGCAATACCTTCTGCAGATATTACATTTCCTAGGTACTGTATCTCCTTTTGATAAAAGTCACACTTATCGAATTTAGCATGCATTTTGTGCTTCTTTAAGGTTTGCATAACTGTCCTTAGGTGCTCTTCGTGTTCTTCTTCTATTTTAGAATATACTAGGATGTCATCAATAAATACCAACACAAACTTGTCCAAGTACTAACTGAAAATACTATTCATTAAACACATAAATGTGGTTGGCGCATTAGTGAGTCCAAATGCTATAACAACAAATTTGTAATGTCCATATCTCGTTCGAAAAGTTGTTTTACTTATGTCCTCGTCTTTTATCCTAACTTAGTGGTAACCAGATCGTAAATCCAATTGCAAGAAAATCTTTGTCCCTCATACTTGATCGAACATATAATTTATCCTCGGTAAGGGGTACTTGTTCTTAATAGTCATTTTATTTAATTGCCTATAGTCGATGCATAATCATAGAGTTTTGTCTTTCTTTTTCACAAAGAGGACTGGTTCTCCCTATGGTGAAACACACGGTCGGATATATTCTTTCTCCAATAATTCTTGTAGTTGAATTTTTAGTTCTACTAATTCCATCAAACTCATTTGGTAAGGTGCTTTAGAGATAGGGGTTGAACCGGGTAGTAGGTCGATAGAAAAGTCTATCTCCCTTCTTGGGGGTAAATCAGGTATTTCATCAACAAACACGTCTCTGAAATCATGCAGACCGACAAAATCCTCCAAGTTGGGTTTATTTTCTTTTTCTGAAAGGTTTTTTACTAGGATGGCATAAACTTGACACCCCTTTCTCATGCATTTCTTGAATTCCATTGCTGAAATTTGTCTATCTGAGACTAGGTTTTCTATCCCTTGAATTGTCCTAGCAATGTCATTTTCATCTTTATAATTGAGTGATTTTTCGTAACAATTTAACACTAATTTATGCCTTTCTAACCAATTGATTATGATAATTACATCATAAGACCCTAACGGTAGAATGTTCAAATTTGTCTTTATGTTTTGACCACCTAGAATGAACTCATAATCAGAAATAAAGTCGACAACTTTTCTTTTGGTTCATGTTGCTAGTTGTACCAACCAAGATTTTGCATGTCTTTTTTTCTTGAGTTTATTTGACTCCACAATACCAGGAGTAATATAACTCAATGTAGCTCCAGGATCAACTAAAATAGAAATATGAGTGTTATTGATTTTACCTTCGATTTCCACCACAGAGGACTGGTGGTCAGTTTGATGGCCATCCACGAATGCATTTATCTGATGCAAGATTCTTCCCACATCTCGCATTGTAGAGGATTCCTTAAAATTGTGAATAATAGTTCTGGTTGATGACATCAAACGTGGACAATTCCTCCTTAAATGAGGCTCTCCACATTCCCATCATTTTAATGGTTCACAAGGGATGTCCCCAAACTTTTATGTTCCTAGTTTTACCGTCTCCTTGAGTGTTTGGATTGTTGGAGTGAAAATATTTCCTTGGAAAGATTTTTGTTGTGTTCCTATAAGGAGTTGGCTGGTATCCCCTCTTCCACTGGCTCATTTGGTCTTGCTTCTTGTCTTTCCAAGCCTTGGAAAATTCTGACCACCATTTGTATTGGTCGTAACGCATTCGGGCTTTCCTGAATACTTCACTCAAGGACTTGGGATTATCAAATTCGATTATGTCCTTCTAGGATAGTGGTAAGCAACTTAGGAACCGATGGATTTTCACTTTATCCTCTCGGATATAAGGTACAAACCTTAGTAATTCTAGGAATTTGTTTATCAGATCTTCCATAACCATTTGACCAAGTCGTAGCACATAAAATTCTTTGGTTTTTCTTTCATAGTAACTTTCATATAGGTACTGTTTCTTAAAGTATTTCTTAAATACTCACCATTCCATATGTTTCTCCTTTAGGCCCTCGTCCAACTTCAGTTCTTGCCACCAAATGCTTGCTTTTCTTTTAAGATTATAGATGGCCATTCTTACCTTCATATTGTTGGAATAGTTCTATATATGAAAATACTTCTTGATTTCTAATAGCCATGCTTCAACTTCCTCCCCTATTTTGGACTCCCCGTCAAAGGTAGATGGTTTGATTTACTTAAATTCTCCATCAAGGTGATCCACATGTTTCCTTTTTATTTCTATTTTTGTTTTGTCTTCAGCTGGAGGTGTACCTTCAGATGAGATGTCCCCTTTCTTTGCCTCAGGACCATAATTATTGGAGGCCATTTTACTGACCTCCTCTTCTTGGTTATAGTCCTTTGGGGTTTTCTTTGTCACTATGCTTCATAGTAGGACTTCATTTATTTCCTATTGTTCCTGATGTGCTTTCTTCAGTTTCTCATTGTCTGCTTTGAAAACCTGCAATTCAAAAATGACGTTTCTCATCGTTTCCAGAACTTTGATTGGTGAGATCATGTCACTATTTTGTCTCTGATCTTTAGGAGGTCTTTATCTTGGGTTCCTCTCCAGTCAGATTTCTGCCTCATCCTGGGTTGCCATGTTTACACAAAATAAAGTGTTTTCTATTTGTAACAATAGTTGTTTTTGTTAGTTTTTCATAATCATAAAAAATATGCTAAGTAAATATTTTGGCCCCGTTCAAGGTCCAAGTGTTGTAACCTTTTCTCTGATACCATATGTAATGTACCTCAAATTTGCCATTTTTTTTTTCAATGGGACATTAATCTCCAATTTCATTTAATATATTTGTTGATAAGAGGAGGTAATATTCATTCGTAATATAAATCTTTGTGAGGTATCTTATGTTCTAACTACCACATGATGACATTTCTACACCAGTCTAATTTACTTTGAACATAAAACTTATATCGATAATTCACCATAATTCTAACAATTCCCTTCGGTCTCAAAACAAATCACACACACACACACACACACACACACACACACACACACACACACACACACACACACACATATATATATATATAGTATTTTAGAATCAGGACTTATAGTCCTAATCTCCCCTTAAACATGAGTTTCTATGTTCACGTGCAAGACTATCTAATTTTTCTTTGAAATAAAATCCATATACTACATATCAAGTAACGGGGTCAGGATTATACCCCGTAGTAGAATATAAGTGGCTTAATCATAAGACACTTGGCACCATTTGGTATGGTCCAAATCATTAAACGGATCCCTTTATGACTTATTCATAGTTAGTGATCTTCCATTCCATTTACATAAAAGATTTTGGTTAACGAAATCCCACACTAATCCTCGTTTAACTCGGTTTTAACTAAACGATGTCTCCACGAAGACTTCATTTGAACGATATGTTAATTGTAATGAAATAGTTGGAGTGAACATGTCCCATCTAGTTGTGTCACGAAGGGACTATTATTAAATATGCCTTTTCTTGACATGGGAGGAATGGTTTACTTGTAAGGAAGGAGTTAAATCTCTGCATATGCCATTAATGGAGGTCCTGTGTGTGTGAGTTTTTCATGGTTTTCAGTTGACCCTTCCTCCAATCTAATCGTGCCAACTATGCCCCATCACATGGCCAGACCAACCTTTGTACCCTCAACATTAAATCTACATAGAAAGAGCTTCTCTTAGGGTTAAGAGAGTTTTCTTTTGTCATTGTGAATCTCTCTGAAATGGATTTGTGTGTTATTTCGCAGAACGGGAGGCTAACGACTTAGAGGTCATTACCCGGTGGAACAGACAATGTTATTTGTCTTCCTTGGTAAGTTTAAGATGCTACTATGATTTAAAAAGAGAGTGGAACTTTGTAATTTCGTTACAATGGATGCAATATTCATTCTGTAACTCTTGCTATAACTTTAAATTAAATATTCCCCTTATGGTTATTACTTGTAACTTTCTGGATTGTTCTGCTCCTAGATAAGTTGGATTATTCGGTTTTTTCATTCTCAATATCTAGGAAGGTCTCGGCATTCCACCTCCTTGTTTGGATTCAGATAATTTGCACCTGCATAGTTTTTTTGTGTGTATTTCCAATCCCAGGGTTTCGTTACTTCCATATTATCGTTATTCTTTACGGTCTCGTTGTTAATGTATGCCAAGGCCTGATGTTAAACTTTCGTGAGGCTATTCGGGGTTTTAGTCTGGAGTTGAATTTTCACATTGTACATGGCATATTATATTTCATTTTATTTCTTTCTCTTTGTAAAGGATGAATCCACCCTTCGGTAATTTTCATCAAACCCTTAGTTGGTCCTTACGAATATAATGCTTCCTTAATGACTATTGCATTCTTGTCCCGTACCATAAAAAATGTAACTTTTGTGTTTTCAAAGAGTCTATTAGAAATAACCCACGGCATATAATGTTTGCGTTTGTAGGACTTCTTGGATTAAGTATGTCTCTTACTGTCATTATCATTGTCTGAGGGTAGCATACGCCATTTGAAGTTTGGTAAAAATTCAGCAGAAGAATAACTATGTATTTATCGTTGATTTATAAGTATCCTCTGCAATATAGACAGTCGATTCAGGGAAGGTTTTAATCTCAACATTTATGTATAGCATTTGTTCTGTGTTTACACTATGCCTTCGGCCTACTCGTATGACATGTTTTATATAATTTGTATTTCAAATGTTAGCATTGTTGTTCGTTTCATTTCATAAAGAAATTTATTATATTCTTTGATGCCAACACTAATGATGGGACCCTGTTGATGCGAGGGTACCCATCCAGAAGTCCTTGGTCCAACCTCCCCTTGGCCTAGGACATCTATCCAACCAGAACGCGACAAGGACTTCTGTATCCTATTGTGTTCACAAAATTTTGATTCTAGTCATAATTAGTATATATATATATATATATATATATATATATATATATATATATATATATATATATATACAGGAAGTTTTATTCGAAGCATAAAAATTAAAACTTTCAGGGGTTTATCCTACATTTTGTTCCATCCATTTGTAGTTTAACTCACATCAATAAATCATATAGTGTTATACTAGTTATACTCTCTTTCAGGCATTTAAATAAATAAATAATTATTCTTGATTAGAAATAAATTGAACAAAAAATAATTCACCCAACAATATATAGATATATTCTGACAGACATTTAAAGAAAGAGATATATATAAACAAAAAAGAGTAGATGAATATATATGAACCAGTTCACTGAAGGACAAAGGGAACACCCACATTCCTCCCAACCTTAGAATGGAACAACCAATGTCACTTGCTCCATTCATCCCCTAGCATGACCATGAATCCATGAGGGTGAACTCATAACTCCCCTCAGTAATAGTCCTTTTGATTCAGTAACTTCGCCTTACCTCACACTCAGAAAATCAATGTTCCTAACAACAAGAGATCATTATCCTTCTCCCAGCATACTAGGAAGCGTCCTGCCTCCTCCCAAATGCTATATATCAAAATACATTTTTGCCTAGGTCTTTTTCCCCGTTGGGAATTTTCGCATCTTTCCACTTTCCTGATTTTTAGGGGCTTCCCATGGCCAAAATCTTGATTTTCCACTTGTAACAATCAACCCTGAGGTAGTTCCAACATGTTCGCCACTCATGGAGTCATGTTCAACTGATTTTTAACATGGTTGTTCCATTTTTTCATCGCCAATAATTATAAATATTTTTCTTCATACAAGTATCATAGTCAAATAGTTAGTTGGGTCAAATCAGATCCCTGCCCAACAATCATAATCATCAATTACAATTAACTAAATTTGAAATTCGGAATTGCCATAAATGACAAAAAAATTTCCAATTTCAAATTTACTAAAAACAGAAATAATTTCCTAAGGAATTTTAAATTCAAAAATAATTTGTTTTTGGGGATGTTACATGAAGCTATACTTAGACATAAACCAAATAATAGAATAAAAATAGGCTTGTGCACAAAATAATGATACATTGCAAGAGGAAGTGTTCCGAGTAACATCGGAACTTGCATCTATGCAGAGCATAGTGAAGTGGTAAGTGCAAGAAAATGCAAATAATATGAAGACCCACATTACAATATAGACAAGAGGAAATTTTGCAGTAGGAAACACATATAAATGAAAAGGTCACGACTAGAAGAAAAATGTTCTAGAAGTTCATTGTGATGTGGAAGAAGGACTGATGTGGCTCGGGACGAGCCACAGGTCATGGGGTTCAAAGGTTTTTGAAATTCCAAGGGGGTTCAGAAACAACAAAATGCTTAAGAGTTTGGGAGCTAAAGCCATTTTTATGCAGGGAAGCCATTGAGGAGGGGAACTTTGGAGGCCAATTCCGGGAGCTACCCTCAACCTTTTTTGGTGTCATCAGTTGCCTTGGATTCATGAGGTCGAGCAGAACATAGCTAGAATAAATTGTAATATTTTTTACACAATTTTGATGTACTTTTAAATAATTGAATATTAATAAGAAATCATGCCCCACTAAGACAAAGGCCGAGAGATGTAGACAACCTTGCTGAACTCTGTTATCAAGATTTATTTTATGGTTTTTTGTTCCTTATGTTTACTTTCTGATCTGTAGTCCTTATGATGGTTGCAATATTTTTGATTAATTTCTTCTTCTTTTCTGAATTCTTAAGTGGTAATTTAACACATGCTTAAAACTCAACCAAGTCTTTTAAAGATCATTTTCGGATCAATAGGTCTATGTGGAACATACAATAACCTAACATATCGAAGGAAGAGAGAAATTGGTTTACAAGTTAAAGAAAACAATATATCTATTAACCATGCACATGCATTTATTGCTTGATATGCAATGGTCGATAGTTATTTCTTGAAAAATGGTTTTAGCCTAAGAAAGTTAGAGCCAATGTTGTATATAAGACATGTTAGAGATGAAATACTTGTTATCAATGTTTATGTTCACGATCTAACTTAAACGAGCAAGAGTGAAAGGTCAATGTAAAGATTCTGTGTTGCCATGACATGAGAATATGAAATGACCAATTTGGGGTAGATTCATTATTTTCATTCTCTCAAAGTGTAACACTACTCAAAAGGAAAATTTGTTTATTAATCTAGGCAGTTTTGGATGAAGGCATCAACGAAAGTTTCAACCCTATTAGAACTTGACAAGAAATCAACAAGGGAAGATGCAACTCCTAAAGTGAATGATATATTGTATAGAATCCTCATTTGGATTTAATGTATCTAACTATAATGTGGGTAGAAATTATGTATGTAGTGAGGATTCCATCTTGTTGCATTCTTTACTTGGAGATAAACCCATATCCTAGAGCAGCAAGAGCTGGGGAACTATGTCACTCTCCTCTTTAGAAGATAAATACATTATTACCAGAAGAAAGAGTTGTCAAGTCATTTGGATTACATTAATCTTACCCAATCTACAAATATCTCGAGAAAATCCAACTATTATCAATTATGACAACAACAACTCCACTGTAATGAGGGACAATCATATGTCTCATACTAGAGTAAAAGATATTAAAATGCAACATCATTAGACAAAACATTAAATGTAGAATGAGTGAGTTTAGTTACAATTTCATCTAACATAAATGATTTTAGTTACAATTTCATCTAACATATGAGCAAGTTGCTCATATCTTCACCAAAACCCATCCAAATGAACAATTTACAAAACTGTGAAGATAGAAATGATTCCCCTACTCAATAAGGGGGAGAATGAAGGAGTTAATGTATTTGATGACTAAGATAGTCATAGTGGATTAAATTTATTTGATGACTAATATAATCGACTATATAATCATAGTCGAGTAAATTTAGGAAGTAGTCGGATCTCCCAACTATATCGAGTAATTTTCTATTACCTTATTTTAGTGAGGTGTAAACAATCTTCAAACTTCTTGTCAATGAAGTTGTGTATATATGTTATTGAATGCAAACCTTTCTCGTGTGTGAAAAAATCCATTTTGTATACCTAGTTTTTAAATTGTCATCTTTGTAGTTATAGTTCTATGTTTACTATTCATTCCACAGTTTGGTGTTAATTCATGATTGTATGCATACTTTATTTTACCTTTTTTTTTGCATTACCTGCCTTTACTATTCATTGCACAGTTTGGTGTTAGTTCACCATTTTATGTATACATTATTTTACCCTTTTCTGCATTACGTGGTCATACCATGTACAACATTGTAAAATAGATGCCCAGATTGGCCACTAGCATACATTAATGTCTTGGTATGATGTTGTTTATTGTTTATTGAATCTCTTGGCTTAGTGTTGTTTATTGATTATTTAGTTGCCTCTAAATGGTAATTTTATCAAGGTAGGCATTGTTTATGGTTTCATGAGTAATTAAGGTAATTTTAACTTATAAATAATGGAGATTAGTTGTGATTTAGTTAGAAATTGGTTTCAACCATATAAATCGAATATCATCCTATATATCGTACTCCTCATTGATTTAATAGAATGTAGTGGGTGGCTTTGCTTTGATGGCATCGAGGTGTTGCCTAGCCTGAGAGAAGTCGGTTTCTTTCCATTCCTTCTATTTTCAAGTTGGTATCAAAACTCTTCGCTGGAGCATTTTTTGCCGAGAGAGGAAAATCACTTGAGTTGGTATCTGTGGTTGCAGAGAGAAGCAAGTACTGAGATCGATTTTAATAATTTCACGTCCAAGGGTTCGCTTCCATCCAACGACTGAATAAAATATATTCGTTGTTGGAAAATCATTTTTGAGATATTTTGCATGGATATTCAACCGTACTCGAAACAAATTGTACTCGAAATGCTTGATTTCTCTTTCAATGGTTTCACACATCTATAGGCTAGCTTACTAGTAAACGATATTTGCATTGATAAATAAAAGGCTTTTGGGTAGAACTGTCTCGGTGTGAATTGTTGAATGGCCCAACCATTGTCGCTAATTCGGATTTTGGATTTGTAGGGTCTCTCACTAAATCATATGGCCTCGAATAAACATTTAGTAGTCTATAATTGAGGTGTTATGTGGGCCATGTTCCAAGGAAAAAAGTCTTGACGGAGAAAGTGTTGGCAAAGATCGTTTCTCTCATCTAGATCGTTGCTCGTACAAATTGCCCAGATCGTTGCTGTTGTAAAGTTGACATTCTTGCGTTCGAATTGTTGTTTTGAATTTGTTGTGAGTTAATTGCGTGAAGGATTTTGTAGAGATAATATAAATCCTCACACTAGAGATGCTAAGACTTCTAAATAAATCTCGAAAGAACTTAAAGATTTGTATGAGATTAATAATACAAATCGTAAGAGTAAGTTGCTAAGTATTAAAATGGATATAAATCCAGCTTACCATTCAAGGACAAAGCATGTTGATACTCAGTTTCATTAAAATGGATATAAATCCAGTTTCATTCTCTTCGAGAGAAGATGCACTCTAATGACATTGCTTTAATGTATTGTAGTACTACTAAAAATGTTGTTATTTTCACTAAGCCTCTTAGGAAGATAAAAATTTTCACTAAGCCTCTTTCGAAGATAAAATTTGAACTCTTTAGGGAAATTTTAGGTTTGGATGTCAATCATTTTTCCATTAAAAGGGAGACTTAGAAATAATGGAGATTAGTTGTGATTTAGTTAGAGGTTTGTTCAACCGTCTAAACCCAATATCATCCTATATATTGTACTCTTCATTGATTTAATAGAATACGGTGTGTGACTTTGCTTTGATGACCTTCAAGTGTTTCCATTCCTTCTACTTTCAAGTATTTAATCTATTCATCAAATAATTCAAAAAAAGACAATGTTTTTAAAATTAATAATAATAATAATAATAATAATAATGTCAATTTATTATTAAAATATTTTAATATTCTATATATTTGTAGAAATAGTTTTTATATTGTTTATATTAATTGTATTCTATTTTCTTCTCTTGGTTAAGAAGTTATGTCTTAGAGAAGGAAGAAGTGGGGAATTCTACCTTCCTCTTTTGTAATTATATATATATTTTAATGTTTTGAAAACTAGGTTTAATGATTTTGTGGGTCTAATATTTTGGAAAAAAAAAACACAATAAAAATATTGGAAATTTCTTTAAAATGTAAAATTATGATGATGGTAACTCTGTACCAGTGAATCCACTCCTACTTTGAGGGTTAAAGTAAGAAACATTAATATTAAACTTTCTGGTTGGAAAGAGTTAGTTGCTGAGAAACCCTTTTTAAGTGGAACAGAGAATCTTGATACACTTTATGTAATGAAGATACTTCTTTAAGGGTACCAAAAGTTAAATTAAAAGAAATAACGCATAACCCTTCTTCCTTCTTTAATACAGTTGCTGTGTTGTGTCAACACGTGTGGACGGTTCAGGCAAAAAAAAAGCATAATGCATCTCGTGATTTATCTCCTCCTTTGTATTATTTATGAACAAACTAGTCCGATGGATTCTCTTTTAAACTCCGATGATTATCTTGTAGAAGTTGTTTATAAAAAAATTAATCTGATGGCTTTCGTGAAGGATTTGTCAAATTTCTGAACTGCGTGATACATATTTTTTAATCCGTTGCACTTTACAGGCTATGAAGCATGATCTTATGAAACGGTGCAATGAATTTTGACTAATTCACAATAGTACCACATATTTGTATAATCCATTGTAATTTATATGGATGATAATGTATTTGTATAATCGATTGTACTTTACATGTTATCATCCATGATCTTCCGAAATGGTGCAACCGAATTGGTCTACTTCACAGTTATATTATTTTATGTCTTAAATAATGAATGCTGTAAGTCTATACTTTACATGTTATCATCCATGATATTCTGAAATGCCGCAATCGATTCTGTATACTTCAGAGTTATATTATTTTATGTCATAAAATAAAGAATGATGTAAGTCTGGTATATTCTTTTAAGATAATGTAACTGTACAACTGCATTAAATATTACTAATTACAAAAATATTTTAAATAATGAATGATGTAAATAAGACTATTTCATAATTATTTTATTTTATTTAGTGAATAGTGGGGGTTAGATATATTAAATGTTACTAATTAAAGAGTTTATGAAATTGACAATATTTGTTTTATTGTGCAGAGAAGCTTTACAATTTATTAGAGAAGAAAGGTTTATATAATATACCCAACTAGTTGCTGATTCCTCCAGACAAAAAAAAAAATATATATATATATATATATATAATACATTAAAATAATAATAAAATATTAAAATAATAATAAAAAATAAAATTAACAATAATAAATTATATATGTATAATTTTGGATTTATCAAAATTTTAAAGGATCAAAAAGTGTACTCTTCAAAAGGTTTTTACATCAAGAGATTTGATCTCTTTCTAGGTTTGATAGATCGTGAATTAATATAAATTTAGATTGATAATTATTAAAAATTAAAAGATCTTTTAAATAATGAATAAAATAATTATATGGTAGTGTAGGAAATCCAATAGGGATGCTTCTAATGAGTCCTTGAAACTGGATAAGATAAATACGTACAAATCCCTAATTAAAAGGAAAACCATAATTAAAAGGAAAACACAATACTAAAGAAAATAATATGATTCCCTTAAGGACCTGGAATTCCTATCTTAAAAGTCTTTACGAGTTCCCTGTTTCCATGGACACCATTCCTGTTGTCCCTGCAAGAGAAGGAGTTTTTTCTTTAGATGACATAGAGTTTGGGGTTAAGTGGCTTGCAAATGGGAAAGCTAAGGACATTGAAGGCTACCAAGCTGAAATTTTTAAAATCAGAGGGCCAATCCTTATCCCTCACATACACAAGCTCTTCAATTTAGCAATCAAGGAGGGCTTCCCTAAACCCTGGACGCAAAGCCTCATTGTTCCTATTTTTAAAAATGGGGATAGAAACACTCCCTCTAATTATAGGACCATTATGATTAGCCCAATTTTAGCCAAGCTTTATGAAATTATTTTGGAAAAGAAGATTAGCCTTTGGCTAGAAAGTCACAGTAAAAGAGCTAAAGGCCACACCAGGTTTAGGAGATATCATTCAACTATGGACCATCTTATTACCTTTAGGATCATTGTAGAGGAGTTCTGCAATACTAAAATCAATCTTTTTTGTTGTTTTGTTGACTTTAGAAAATCTTTTGACATGGTTCCTAAGAAAAACCTTTGGAATAGGTTGGAAGAGAAAAAAGTGCCTCTCGAGTTGAGGGTTGATGCAATAAGGATGTATGAGAATGTTATTGCTAAGTTTAAAAACATTGAGGGTTGGTCAAAAGAGGCTAAATACAATATCGGAGTCAAACAAGGTTGTCCCTTGTCCCCTGCCTTTTTTGGCATATACATTGGCAGGCTAGAAGAATGCTTGGAAAAAGGAGGTTGTGTCGGCCCTACTCTCACTGGTATAGTCATCAATATTCTTCTTTATGCCAATGATATCGTTCTTATGGAAAGGAGTCCCCATTATCTTGAAAACCAACTAAGAATCCTCAAGGATTTTTTCTCTAATATAGGTATGAGTGTTAATACTGATAAGACTAAGCCCGCGATTATTAAATCCAATAAGATCCCTTATGATACCTTTGTATATGACAACAACAACTTGGAGGAAGTGACTTCATACAAATATCTTGGAATTGATATTCACCACAAGCTCAATTGGAATTATAACATTGAGAAAAGGATTATTG
>ML778588.1:1138137-1182043 GCA_009831015.1 Picea engelmannii | reverse complement strand
GGACTTTGGTTCTTCAGTCTTCTTCAGCATTATGGTCCACAATTATCCATGGGACCCTGGTATATGGTTGTACATCAAGCGTTGAGGACAACGCTTTCATAAGGGGGATGGAATGTAAGGTAGCTAGAGAGGTAGTTGGGGGGGGGCTAGAGGGCCCATAGTGATAATAGTGGAGGTCATTCAATGTAAGGTGGACTAGGTCCACTATATTATTAAATAAAACCCACTATGGTAGTTAGATATAATAAATGTAAGAGGACTTCTTAGAAGGTTCTACTTCTAGAAGATTCCTCCTCTAGAATGTTCTTAGGAGATGATAGCACTATATAAAGGGGTTCAAGCAATGTAATGAGACATGAAGATAATTATTGTATTTGGAGCGGTAGCTCAGTAGGAGGATGCCCCCTCGAAGAGGCAAGTGAACAGGAGAGGATCCCTTCCATAATAAGATCCATTGTATGGTGTTGCCCTACCTCAAGGGTTTTGATATAATAAAGTTGTGATTTTCTATATGGTTTCATATATCTTGTGTGGTGATTGTATTCAGATATCTTTGGATCTTAACAGAAGGACAGCTGGAAATGCACCAACACACATTTTGAGAATGTTTTGAATTTGAAAGGATAAAACATTAATGTAATATCTTGAAAGGATGTGTTCATATTTATGTTTTGAGTTGTAACATAGATCTTGAGCAGTTACTCTCATCTGTTTGTTGGAGGCATTTATTGTAATGAATGTAAAGAAGTTGTAGAATTTAAATTCAATTAGATATCTATAGATGTAGGAGGGAAAACTCTAGAAATCTCCCTCGTATGTATTGTAATGGATGATTATTCTCATTTTAAGAATTAAAGAGTTATAGAGACGAAGAGAAAAGCAGAGATTGTAGAATTGGTGTGTGAAAATAGTTTTTTCTATTGAACCAATGTACAGATGCACTTGGATTAATGTAAGGAAGATTTGATCCAATTTCATGGTGTCTTTGTGAATTATTTTTATGTAACATCCCACTCTGGCGCACTTAGAAAACTTATTCTTTGAGGACACTTGCTCGCAAGTGATCTGGATTTTTATGATGATAAAAAATTTATCCTTGACGATGATGCGTTATGATAGATGACATGATGTTTTACTTCTTTGACATAAACAGGTGCTATTGACTCAGTTTTATTGAGTGTGCAGGGTTTTTGACCTAGAGGATGCAGAGGCATCGACGGAACCCCTTGGACTCTGGATTGAGTCAGGGAGTGTGCTATTTGAGTTGATTTATTTACCATGATATTTTATTGATTTGATGATATGTTGTTGACATGCTCTGAAACAATGGTTGATGATGTAGGCTGACGATACCTTGCCGACCAGACTCACATATGGAGTAAAGGGGCCACACACGATTTCTAGAGAGGTTGAGGGAGAGGTGTGGACAACAGCCCTGCCACAGCCTACTAGCACTCCCGTCGTGGCTCAAACTGTAGGTTAACAATTACCTAGTTCGAGAGGATCCACGATGCCGTGAGGGAAGACTGCGACAGTCGCTCATGATGATTCTAAGGAGCGTGCAATAAGGCAGGGGCCTTATTCCTTAGATCCCTTAGTCTCCCACAAGTTTACATGGCGGAGTGTTGACTCCAGGGGTTATAGATGTCTACCAATCAGTCAAGTTGGCGAGTGGCACCATTGGAGCACGTGGTGCATCCTGAAGGGCACGCCGAGCAAAAGAAACACAAGTTGGCAAGTGGCACCCTTGGAGCACGTGGTGCATCCTGGAGGGCACGTCACATAACAGAAACAAACAAGGCGAGTGGCACCCTTGGAGCACGTAGTGCGTCCTGAAGGGCACGTCGCATTGATGATGATGATGAGACAAACCTAGATGACCCTAAGACCATAACACCTGAAGAAATTCTTAAAACGACTGCCCTAATTAATTGTCGCCCAGTTCAAATCTAAACCTCAATTTGAAACATCTCTAAGATAAAATTTTGTTTAGAAAAAGACCCTACGAAAATAAACATAAGGACGTAATCTAAAACCCTCCTAAGTATGGTTAAAGTCTTCTTAAATTTAGGGGGGGTAAAGTGAAGAGAGGGATACATTAATTAAAATCCATGGTTTTAATTGTAAAAAGGAATAAAAATTAAATAACGTGTGATAGTATAAAAGTTATGAATTTAAATATATAATGAAAGGATTAATTAGCGCATTTATCTTTTTGGTTTTAAAAAAAAAGAAGGAAGGAATACATAATAGAAATAGGGAAACTTGTAATAAAGGAAACATAATAAAGGAAAGTAGGGGACATAGGGTAAAAAGAAAAAAGGAATCAACAATTAAGGACTTACTAAAATGAACTAAATTTAGCAACTTCATTTTAGGGAAAGTTATTAAAAGCATGTAAGGGGATATAGGAACACCTAGGAGTAATTTTAGGAGCGACTCCAGGTGGGTGAGGGAAATGAGTGTTTTAAATTTTTAAAGAAAATAATTTTGGAGAAACGTGGGGGATGAGTGACACTTGGACGATAGAGATTTTTTAGAGGATTGTCATTAAAACTTAAATTAATAGTGATTTAGGGAAAGTAGGTGGGGCTCAAATTTCTAAAAAAAAAGGGGAAGATGAGGAAGAAGGGGATGAACGGTTAGCGTAACGTTACGCTGCCGGATTGTGGCTTGACTGATTTCTTGTGAGGAGTTGGGTTTTTCTCAGCTCGGAATGGAGTGGTAGCTCAGCCTTGCGAGGCGAGCTGAGAAGCTAGACTTATCTTCTGGAAATTGTGTGGCCCCTTTGCGGCTCAGGGGGCTAAGGGGGAAGTAGAGTAACCCTAGCGTTTGGCTGGGAGGTATCGGTGTAGTCTCTACGGTCGGCGAGCAGGAGCAGCACGGAGCGGGAGCAGCGCGGAGCACACAGACATCATCGAGGCGGGCGTTAAGGCAACGGTATGCTCATGTGTTTAGTAGAGTAGAATGCCTAGTGTTTACTTTGGCGATTATGATGTATTATAGTAAAGATGTTGCTTCAGCTGTTGTATTTCGTTTTTGTATGTTACAGTGATATTGTTTCTGGAAAACTGTTGTTTGGGTAAGATGTTCTGAATTATTGGTTCTGGCGATCTTGTTTGTTGGATATTTTATGGATTTAAAACTTGAGTTGCCAATCCACCCTGGCTTTCGTTCTAGCATTTTTGTTGGGCGATTTTTATTTCGAAGATCATTTGATCTGGTATTCGTCTGTATGGGCGTTTGGCATTTTTATTTTTTTATCCTTCCATCAGTGGAAGAATTCTTTTTATTGGTGTGAATTTGTTGGGCACTCTGGATTTCGATTCTACATTCTGGATTTTGATTCTGTATTGTTGGATTTCGATTTGGCATTTTTCATTCTGGGTTTGGCATTCTTGGAGTTCGATTTGGCACTTTGCGTTCCAGATTTTGATTCTGCATTCATGAATTTTGATTTGGCATTCTGCATTCTAGATTTGGCATTGGGCATTCTGGATTTCAATTTGGCATTCTTGGAGTTCAATTTGGCACTCTGCGTTCTGGATTTCGATTCTGCATTCATGAATTTTGATTGGGCATTCTGCATTTAGGATTTGGCATTGGGCATTCTGGATTTCGATTTGGCATTCTTGGAGTTCGATTTGGCACTCTGCGTTCCGGATTTCGATTTTGCATTCATGAATTTCGATTTGGCATCCTGCATTTTATCTCTTGCCCAATGTTTTTTTTTATTAAATCCTCTGCGTTTTAATAGCATTTACCTCGGTCTGCGTGGTATGCGTTTTAATGGCATTAATATGACTGTGCTGAGTTTAATGGGTGTATTATGTTGCGGACGTATTTGGTAAGTTCGTTGTTGCATTTTCAATCGGTGTAAACCCCCAAGCTGCGCCCAGGTGTTTTACGTGTACCACTATCCTTTCGCCATTAAATATAGAGCCCTTGCCATTTAAATTCTACAAAGAAAACAGTAAAAAGGCATCGACGTGGTTAATTCTCACCTAGTAGTTGGAGTTTCAATTGTTTTTAATAATAATAAAAAAAATGTATTTTTCTGTATTTAATTACAATGCTAAATTATATATAAAAGAAAAGATCTGGTCATCTATGTCAAGATATTGTAGTTCCATGGTAGCGTTGACCATAAGGTGGAAGTTCTTGTCATTTAAATTCAATACCACGTAATATGAAAAGAAGGGATGTGGTTATTACTGGCAGATGTAACTGCCTTCTTATTACTGCCTTATTATCATTACTGCCTTATTAGAATTATGTAACTGCCAGATTTATTACTGCCTAAATTATTACTGCCTTCTGTCACTGCCTTATTAGAATTATGTCACTGCCAAAATTAGATTTATTACAGTATGTATCTGCTAGATTTAGAATTATTACTGCCTTGATGTAACTGCCAGATTTAGAATTATTACATTATTACATTAATACATTATTACATTATGTTAGGGAAATTGTAATGTAAGATAATGTTATGGCGATGTTATTCAACAAGTTATTGCAATATTACTACCTTATAGTATAATGAATCGTCTTATGATGGACTGTATGAATTAAAATGTAAGGAATTGACAGCGTATTCTAATGCAATATATTGCAATATTAATGTCTTAATCATTAGTGTAATGACCTTGCAACTTAGATGGTTAAATTGCAAAGTCCTTACATTATAAATGTAATAATGCTAGCGCTATGGTGATGTCATTGTAGTTATCATGAATTTAGTTAGTGAATTGTGAAGTCTTTATATTATCATGTAATGATGCTAGCTTTTATGAATATGTCATGGTAGTTTATTTATTGATACTAACATATGAGATGAAATGGGGAGGTTCTCCTATTGCAAGTTAAGCGAGGTAAATGTAATGAAGTTATTCATTCATGGTATGTTATTGTAATAATTATGGTTACTGATAAACATATATCATGAACTGTCCTTGAAATTAAGTACGAGGAGTTACCATGGCTTAGTAAATGGGGATTGATTTTAGTTGATTTTACATAATTGAGAATGGGTTGGTAACTCGTCATCTAATAGAAGTCAAATGGGGTAAGTGGTTTCTAATTGAAGTCAATGAGTCTTTCTAGTGGTTGGTCGTTGTCGGTGTCCTTCTAACTTGCGTCTTCCATCGAGGCCATGGTTGCCCTTGATATTGTAGTACTTGGTTCTCTTGCATTGCGTGGTCTGCTTGTGTCGGGCGAGATATAGACACCTCCATGAAGCCTTAGTATTATGTCTGTGTGTGTGATTTTTTTTTGTAAAGAATCCAATGTCGTATCAAGAGTCTCGGGCCGTTTAAAGGCAGGGTTTCCACTCTTGCGACACATGTGAAAGAGATTACTAGTTTCTGCCTGAGCAGTCGTCCAGGAGCCTATCTGACCTTCTCTCTCTCCAAAGCAAAGGACTAAGATTAAACACCCTGCTTTTCTGTGCAGAAATAGTAAACTCTACTATGATGGATTCTTCCATCTATGACTGTACTGTACATAACACCTTGTGTCGTTTTCTGCTTACAGTTGCTAGTTGTACGCCTTATGTCTAGGGACGTTTATTGCTTGTTGTTACTATTGTATGTCGTATGTCATCCTGTTGTGTTCGTCTTGCTTGCATCTTGTTCGTAGTCGGGTCACTAGTTTCTGCTTGAGTAGTTGGCCAGGAGCCTATCTGACCTTCTCTCTCTCCGGAGCAGAGGACTAAGATTAAACGCCCTGCTTTCCTGTGCAGAAATAGTAAAATCTACTGTTATGGATTCTTCCTTATGTCTATGTCGTTTATATGCTTGCAGTTACTTATTGTGCACCTTATGTTCTCTTGTTGTGATCATCGTGGTTGTGTCTTGTTAGTCGTCGTGTGGAGATGTAGATTCAAGTGTGTCTGTTTCCTCTTTACACGCGCGCACACACCTTAAACAAAAAAAAAAATTGCACCTGTTACAGAGTTTTTATCGTAACAAGGAGGACGTTATATATGGTATCAGAGTCGGTTCGACCCACGACTTGGGATTCGCTGCGGCTTCCGTGACATGATTTGATTGATTATATTGTTGTTGATTGAGTTGATTGTGTGTGTGCAGGTAATCATGGTTAGAGGACGTCGCGGAGGCAGATGACAGGGTGCTAGGGGAGGAGGCGTGATGCCTCCAGTAGCATTCACGCCTGAGGGGTCTAACCCCCTAGGAGGCGAGTAGGTTCTCGGACAGGAGAATATCGCAGTTGGCGATGTAGTGGGGATGATGAGATATTTTCAGTGCATGTGAGAGGCGCTGATCAGCCGATTGGAAAGAGACGAGGCCAGGGCGTCAGCAGCCGCTGAGGTTCCACCGCGTGAACTGGCTGTTACAGGTAGCATTCATCGTGAACTCGAGAAGGTAAAATTTCTTGATTTCTTGGGTGCCCCGGATGGCGCCGCCGCCAAGGCATGGTTGGAAAATATGGTGATGTGCTTCGCACTTCGCGATTATACCTCCAACATGAAGGTCCGCATGGCGGTCTTCCAACTGAAGGGGAGCGCTCTACTATGGTGGAAGATGCTCCTGCCGCAGCTGAACACGGTCGTTGAAGACGTGTCATGGTAATTGTTCGAGGAACGGTGCTGAGAGAGGTACCTTTCAAAGGAATTCATTGAGCGTCAGGTCAATGAGTTCAACGCATTACGACAGGGAGGTCGTATGGTGCCCGAGTACGAGGCACGTTTCATGGAGCTACTCCGGTATGCTCTGCACCTTAACACAGAGAAACTCAAGGTCAACCGGTTCGTGTTTGGCCTTAACAGCATCCTGCGTGCAAAGGTTAGGATCTTGATGCCTCAAACCTTGCACGACGTTGTCCAAAAGGCCCTCATAGCAGAGGAGGAGCTTATCAGCGGGGGTCAGACCAGGACTCCAGTGAGACTAGCAGGGTAGGGTTCCTCTGGAACGTCGTAGCACCAGACACCAGCGAGATGTACGCCGGAATATCGCGACTTCCAGAGGGGATCCACGTTCACTAAACCTCGACGATAGTTGCCTCAGTAGCGGACACCTTATCGAGGACCATAGCACCAGCAGCAGCGTCGCCCGCAGCAGCAACATTTTAGGCGTGTTCAGCAGAACAGACCAGGGTTCTAGGCCAGTAGGCAGTCATCTTCTACTTCGGGTACCAGGACTACTGGGCCGAAGAAGGGGTGTTGGATGTGTCGGGAGCCACACTACCAATGCGACTGTCCTGTGGAGAGGACCGGGGTGTCTGGATCAGCCGGACCCACTACCGTGGGAGATATGGGCAAGGCCCATCGGATACATGCAATGGTGAATAACCGCCAGGCAGAGCACTAGTCGACTGTGCTCGAGACGACAGGTACTGTCGTTGACCAAACCCTTAGCATTTTGATAGACCCAGGTGCTACTGAGAGTTTCATTTCTGGTGCAGCGCTAAAAAGGATTAAGGTAAAGGCATTCAGACAGGATGAGTTTAGCCTCGTAGAGATGGCTTCTGGAGCCAAACAGAAGGTTGGAGGAAAGGTTACGGGCTGTACCCTTAACCTGGGAGAGTATGTCACAAGGGTCAACTTGTACGTCACAATCTTAGGATCTTATGACGTCGTGATTGGTATGGATTGGTTGGAATCGCATGAGGTGATACTCAACTGTAAGACGATGAGGTTGAGCTTGGTCGATGATGAAGGACAGAGATGGTTGATTGTAGGACAGAACTAGGGAGTATCCCTGAGGTTCGTCTCTTCCTTACAGTTGCGGAAGAGTATGGACAAGGGGTGCAAGTTTTATGCGATCCTTGCGCTAAATGAAAAGGGAGTAGTAGAAGGTCTAGAACACTTTCCGGTGGTGAAGGAGTTTACGAACATATTTCCAGAGGAGTTACCTGGGATGCCGTCGGAAAGAGAATTGGAGTTTACCACAGACCTGAAACCGGGGACTGAACCAATAGAGAGAACGCCTTATCGGATGTCGACCCCAGAGTTGCAAGAGCTGAAAATGCAACTGAAGAAGTTGTTAGACCTGGGACTGATACGCCCTAGTGTGTCACCATGGGGTGCACCAGTTATTTTCATTCGGAAGAAGGACGGATCGTGGAGGTTTTTCATTGACTACCGTCAACTGAACAAGGTAACGATCAAGAATCAGTATCTCTTACCAAGAATTGATGATATGTTCGATCAAATGAAGGGTGCGACGGTGTTCTCCAAGATCAATTTGTAATCAGGGTATCACCAGTTACGGATCAAGGAGGATGACGTCCCTAAGACCACCTTTAAGACGATATTTGGACATTACGAGTTTACTGTTTTACCTTTTGGACTAACAAACGCCCCAGGGGTATTTACGATTTTGATGAACAGGGTGTTCCGCGAGTACTTGGACAAGTTTGTCCAAGTATTCATTGACGATATTTTGATCTACTCTCGGACGACGGAGGAGCATGACGAGAACTTGCGCTTGGTATTACAGTGTTTACGAGAACACAAACTATACGGGAAGTTGTCCAAATGCTCTTTTTATCAATCGAGGATTCACTACTTAGGGCATGTCATCTCCGACGAAGGCATCATCATGGATCCAACAAAGGTTGAGGCTATTATGGAATGGCCTGCGCCGACAAATGTCACAGAAGTGCGTAGTTTTATGCGTTTAGCAGGATACTATCGACGATTTGTCGAGGGATTTTCGAAGATAGCAAATCCGATCAGGGAATTGCAGAAGAAAAACAAGAAGTTTGTTTGGATTGAGAAATGTGCGGAAGCATTTCGAAGGCTGAAGGAGTTGTTTACCATAGCGCCGATACTAAAGGTCCCTGACATGGACGCAGACTTCTTGGTATGCACTGTCGCATCCAAGGAAGGTTTAGGCGGAGTCTTGATGCAAGATGGATGAGTGATTGCTTTCATTTCGAGGAAACTAAGAAGGCATGAGGAAAACTACGTGACGCATGATTTGGAGTTATTAGCCATCGTATATGCCTTGAAGGTGTGGAGACACTACCTTGTTGGATGAAAATTTGAATTAAAGACTGATCATTGTGGACTACAACACATTTTTACGGAAAGCGACCTGAACGCGCGACAATGGCGTTGGTCGGAATTGCTTAGCGAGTACGACTTCGAGATTACTTACATAAAGGGAACAATGAACCGAGTGGTGGATGTTTTGAGTCGGAGGCCACACATCTTTTCGGTGTTACCTCTTTAGATGAATCTACGTGAGAAGATTCTCACCTTACAGCGTGATGATGACTGGTACAAAGAATTCGATGATTTTATCGGACAAAACACAATGATGGTACCACGATATGAGGGATATTCTTTTGATAGTGATGGTTTATTGAGGTTTAGAAGTCGTATTTACGTACCGCCAAACGACGAGTTGAGGATGTTGATCCTGAGAGAGGCTCATAGAGCAGTTTACATGGCGCACCCAGGAGTCACGAAGATGACGGCAGACCTTAAGCCCTTATTCTTATGGAATGGAATAAAGGCCGACATAGTCAACTTTGTGGCTAGATGTCTCGAGTGTCAGCAGGTAAAGGCTGAACATAGACACTCGGCAGGATTACTTCAACCACATGCCATTCTGGAATCGAAATGGGAAGTTATATCGATGGATTTTATTGTTGGATTGCCACTGACGACAAGGAGACATGACTCGATTTTTGTAGTAGTAGACACTCTGACGAAGAGTGCTCACTTTATTCTTGTGTGTACAATGTATCAGGCACCTGACATAGTGAGAGTTTTCATCAGTGAGATTGTGAGGCTGCATGGCGTGCCTAAAAAGATTATATCTGATCGAGGATCAATGTTTACGGGACGATTTTGGATGAGTTTCCAAGAGGCCTTGGGGACCCAACTTAACTTTAGTACTGCGTATCACCCAGAGACAGACGGACAGACAGAACATATGAACCAAACCTTGGAAGACATGTTGCGCATGTACGTGATGGACCAACAAAAACATTGGGAGGAATTCTTGCCTCTAGTAGAGTTCGCTTATAACAACAGTTACCAGAGCACCATTAAGATGGCGCCTTTTGAGTTCATTTATGGGCGACCGTGTCAGACGCCCTTGAGTTGGGATCGGCTTGAGGATAGGGTCCTGGTGGGACCAGAAGCGATCCAAGAAATGGAAGAACAAATGAAAACCATAAGACAAAGGATTAAAGAAGCGCAGGATCGGCAGAAGAGTTATGTCGATGCGCACCGAGTCGACCGTAGCTACGAGGTCGGTGATCGATTCTTCTTGTGGGTTAAACCGCATAAGAGTTCGATCAAGTTTGGAAAGGGAGCTAAACTCTCTCCTAGGTTCATGGGACCTTTCAAGATTATGGAGAGAAAGGGGCCCATGGCCTATCGACTAGCCTTGCCTGATTCTTTGAGGCGTATGCACGATGTTTTTCATGTATCTGCTTTGAGACATTATATTAGTGATCCTACACACGTGATTGACATGAGTTCCTTGCAGGTATCAGACGAAAGAACGCTCACGGCTGAGCCAGTCCACATTTTAGATCATCGTGTTTGACAGTTACGATGTCGAACGGTAGATCAGGTCAAGGTCCAGTGGGACAGTTATAGTCCGCACTCGGCGACCTGGGAGGACGCATATGATATGCGCCAATAGTTTCCATTTTTGTTTGATAGATAGAGTTATGATACTGTGACACACTTATTCCGGCATTTATACTGAGAAACTTCGGGACAAAGTTTAGACCAAGAGGGGGTGTATGTAACATCCCGCTCTGGCGCACTTAGAAAACTTATTCTTTGAGAACACTTGCTCGCAAGTGATCTGGATTTTTATGATGATAAAACATTTATCCTTGATGATGATGCGTTATGATAGATGACATGATCTTTTACTTCTTTGACATAAACAGGTGCCATTGAATCAGTTTTATTGAGTGTGCAAGGTTCTTGACCTGAAGGATGTAGAGGCATCGACGAAACCCCTTGGACTCTAGATTGAGTCAGGGAGTGTGCTTTTTCAGTTGATTTATTTACCATGATTTTTTATTGATTTGATGATATGTTGTTGACATGTTCTGACATGATGGTTGATGATGAAGGATGATGATATCTTGCCGACCAGACTCACATATTGAGTAAAGGGGCCACACACGATTTCCAGAGAGGTTGAGGGAGAGGTGTGGACAGTAGCCCTGCCACAGCCTACTAGCACTCCCGTTGTGGCTCGAACTGTAGGTTAACGATTACCTAGTTTGAGAGGATCGACGATGCCATGAGGGAAGATTGCGATAGTCGCTCACGATGATTCTAAAGGGCACGCAATAAGACAGGGGGCATATTCCTTAGAGCCCTTAGTCTCCCACAAGTTCACCTAGCGGAGTGTTGACTCCAGGGGTTATATATGTCTACCAATCATTCAAGTTGATGAGTGGCACCCTTGGAGCACGTGGTGCATCTTGAAGGGCACGTCGTGCAAAAGAAACAAAAGTTGGCGAGTGGCACCCTTGGAGCACGTGGTGCATCCTGAAGGGCACGTCGCGCAACAGAAACAAACAAGGCGAGTAGCACCCTTGGAGCACGTAGTGCGTCCTGAAGGGCACGTCGCATTGATGATGATGATGAGACAAACCTAGATGACCCTAAGACCTTAACGCCTGAAGAAATTCTTAAAACGACTCCCCTAATTAATTGTCGCCAGTTCAAATCTAAACCTCAATTTAAAACATCTCTAAGATAAAATTTTGTTTAGAAAAATACCCTACGAAAATAAACATAAGAACGTAATTAAAACCCCCCTAAGTATGGTTAAAGTCTTCTTAAATTTAGGGGGGGTAAAGTGAAGAGAGGGATAAATTAATTAAAATCCGTGGTTTTAATTGTAAAAAGGAATAAAAATTAAATAACGTGTGATAGTATAAAAGTTATGAATTTAAAAATATAATGAAAGGATTAATTAGCGCATTTAGATTTTTGGTTTTTAAAAAAAAAAAGGAAGGAATACATAATAGAAATAGGGAAACTTGTAATAAAGAAAACATAATAAAGGAAAGTAGGTGTCATAGGGTAAAAAGAAAAAAGGAATCAACAATTAAGGACTTACTAAAATGAACTAAATTTAGCAACTTCATTTTAGGGAAAGTTATTAAAAGCATGTAAGGGGATCTAGATACACCTAGGAGTAATTTTAGGAGCGACTCTAGGTGGGTGAGGGAAATCAGTCTTTTAAATTTTTAAAGAAAATAATTTTGGAGAAACGTGGGGGATGAGTGACACTTGGACGACAGAGAATTTTTAGAGGATTGTCATTAAAACTTAAATTAATAGTGATTTAGGGAAAGTAGGTGGGTCTCAAATTTCTATAAAAGAAGGGGAAGATGAGGAAGAAGGGGATGAACGGTTAGTGTAACGTTACGCTGCCGGATTGTGGCTTGACTGATTGCTTGTGAGGAGTTGGGTTTTTCTCAGCTTGGATTGGAGTGGTAGCCCAGCCTTGCGAGGCGAGCTGAGAAGCTAGACTTATCTTTTGGAAATTGTGTGGCCCCTTTGCGGCTCAGGGGGCTAAGGGGGAAGCAGAGTACCCCTAGCGTTTGGCTGGGAGGTACCGGTGTAGTCTCTACGGTCAGCGAGAAGGAGCGGCACCGAGCGGGAGTGGCACGGAGCGCACGGACGTCATCGAGGCGGTTGTTAAGGCAACGATATGCTCATGTGTTTAGTAGAGTAGAATGCCTAGTGGTTACTTCGGCGATTATGATGTATTATAGTAAAGATGTTGCTTCAGCTGTTGTATTTCATTTTTGTACGTTACAGTGATATTGTTTCTCAAAAACGGTTGTTTGGGTAAGATGTTCTAAATTATTGGTTCTGGCGATCTTGTTTGTTGGATATTTTATGGATTTAAAACTTGAGTTGGAAATCTTCCCTGGCTTTCGTTCTGGTATTTTTGTTGGGCGATTTTTATTTCGAAGATCAGTTGATCTGGTGTTTAGATCTGGTATTTGTTTGTATGACCATTTGGCATTTTTATTTTTTTTATCCTTCGATCAGTGGAAGAATTCATTTTCTTGGTGTGAATTCGTGGTGTTTGAATTCGTTGGGCACTCTGGATTTTGATTCTACATTTTGGATTTCGATTATGTATTATTGGATTTCGATTTGGCATTTTGCATTTTGGGTTTGGCATTGGGCATTCTGGATTTCGATTTGGCATTATTGGAGTTCGATTTGGCATTCTGCATTCTGGATTTCGATTCTACATTCATGAATTTCGATTTGGCATTCTGCATTCTGGATTTGGCATTGGGCATTCTGGATTTCGATTTGGCATTCTTGGAGTTCGATTTAGCACTCTGCGTTCTGGATTTCGATTCTGCATTCATGAATTTCGATTGGGCATTCTACATTCTAGATTTGGCATTGGGCATTCTGGATTTCGATTTGGAATTCTTGGAGTTTGATTTGGCACTCTGCGTTCTGGATTTCGATTCTGCATTCATGAATTTCGATTTGGCATCCTGCATTTTATCTCTTGCCCAACGTTTTTTTATTATTAAATCCTCTGCGTTTTAATGGCATTTACCTCGGTCTGCGTGGTCTATGTTTTAATGGCATTAATATGAATGTGTTGAGTTTAATGGGTGTATTCTGTTGCGGATGTATTTGGTAAGTTCGTTGTTGCATTTTCAATCGGTGTAAACCCCCAAGCTACGCCCTGGTGTTTTACATGTACCACTATCCTTTCGTCATTAAATATATGGCCCCTGCCATTTAAATTCTGCAAAGCAAACAGTAAAAAGGCATCGACGTGGTTAATTCTGACCTGGTAGTTGGAGTTTCGATTGTTTTTAATAATAAAAAAAAATGTCTTTTTTTGTATTTAATTACAATGTTAAATTATATATAAAAGAAAAGATTTGGTCATCTATGTCAAGATATTGTAGTTCCATGGTAGCGTTGACCATAAGGTGCAAGTTCTTGTCATTTAAATTCAATACCACGTAATATGAAAATAAGGGATGTGGTTATTACTGGCAGATGTAACTGCCTTCTTATTACTGCCTTATGTAACTGCCTTATTATCATTACTGCCTTATTAGAATTATGTAACTGCCAGATTTATTACTGCCTAAATTATTACTGCCTTATGTCACTGCCTTATTAGAATTATGTCACTGCCAGAATTAGATTTATTACATTATGTATATGCAAGATTTAGAATTATTACTCCCTTGATGTAACTGCCAGATTTAGAATTATTACATTATTACATTAATACATTATTACATTATGTTAGGGAAATTGTAATGTAAGATAATGTTATGGCGATGTTATTCAACAAGTTATTGCAATATTACTACCTTATATTATAATGAATGTAAGGTAATGCTAATTTAATGAATCGTCTTATGATGGACTGTATGAATTAAAATGTGAGGAATTGACAGTGTATTCTAATGCAATATATTGGAATATTAATGTCTGAATCATTAGTGTAATGACCTTGCATCTTAGATGGTTAAATTGCAAAGTCCTTACATTATAAATGTAATAATGCTAGCGATATGGTGATGTCATTGTAGTTATCATGAATTTAGTTAGTGAATTGTGAATTCTTTATATTATCATGTAATGATGCTAGCTTTTATGAAGATGTCATGGTAGTTTATTTATTGATACTAACATATGAGATGAAATGGGGAGGTTCTCCTATTGCAAGGTAAGCGAGGTAAATGTAATGAATTTATTCATTCATGGTATGTTATTGTAATAATTATGGTAACTGATAAACATATATCATGAACTGCCCTTGAAATTAAGTACGAGGAGTTACCATGGCTTAGTAAATGGGGATTGATTTTAGTTGATTTTACATAATTGAGAATGGGTTGGTAACTCGTCGTCTAATAGAAGTCAAATGGGGTAAGTGGTTAGTAATTGAAGTCAATGAGTCTTTCTAGTGGTTGGTCGTTGTCGGTGTCCTTCTAACTTGCGTCTTCCATCGAGGCCGTGGTTTCCCTTGATATTGTAGTACTTGGTTCTCTTGCATTGTGTGGTCTGCTTGTGTCGGGCGGGATATAGACACCTCCATGTAGCCTTAGTATTATGTCTTTGTGTGTGATTTTTCTGTGTAAATAATCCAGTGTCGTATTAAGAGTCTCGGGCCCTTTAAAGGCAGGGTTTCCACTCTTGCGACACACCTGACAGAGATTACTAGTTTATGCCTAAGCATTCGGCCAGGAGCCTATCTGACCTTCTCTCTCTCCGGAGAAGAGGACTAAGATTAAACGCCCTGCTTTTTTGTGCAGAAATAGTAAACTCTACTATGATGGATTCTTCCATCTGTGACTGTATTGTACATAACACCTTGTGTCGTTTTCTGCTTACAGTTTCTAGTTGTACGCCTTATGTCTAGGGACGTTTATTGCTTGTTGTTACTGTTGTATGTCGTATGTCGTCTTGTTGTGTTCGTCTTGCTTGCATCTTGTTCGTAGTCGGGTCACTAGTTTTTGCTTGAGAAGTCGGCCATGAGCCTATCTGACCTTCTCTATCTCCGGGGCAGAGGACTAAGATTAAATGCCCTGCTTTCCTGTGCATAAATAGTAAAATCTACTGTTATGGATTCTTCCTTATGTCTATGTCGTTTATATGCTTGCATTTACTTGTTGTGTGCCTTATGTTCTCTTGTTGTGATCATTGTGGTTGCATCTTGTTAGTCGTTGGGTGGCGACGTAGAGTCAAGTGTGTTTGTTTCCTCTTTACACGCGCGCACACACCTTAAACAAAAAAACATTTTGCACCTATTACAGAGTTGTTGTCGTAACAAGGAGGACGTTACATTTTACATCTATTGAATGGTATGTTTACAGTTCATTTTTGTGACATCCCCAAAAATAAGGTATTTTTGAAATTCGAAATTTATTAGAAATTTTTTTCGTTTTTAGTATATTCGAATTTGGAAAATTTTTTCCATTTATGGCAATTTCGAACTTCGAATTTGATAAATTGTAAATTATTATTTGATTTTTGGGTAGAGACCTAATTCGACCCAACTAACCACTTGACTATGACACTTGTATGTAAAAAGAATATTGTTGTAATTATTGTAGGAGGACAAATGGAACATCCATGTTAAATTTAGCTGACCATGACTCCATGAGCGGGGAACATGTTGGAACTACCTCTGGGCTGATTGTTCAAGTGGAAAATCAAGGATTTGTCCATTGGCAACCCCTGAAAATCAGGGATTTAGAAAGCTGCGAAAATTCCCAAGGGAGGGGAAAAGACCTAGGCGAAAATATTGTTTCGATAAATAGCATATGTGAGGAGGCAGGACGCTTCCTAGTATGCTAGAGGGAAGAATTAATTTGTACCTATTGTTATGAACACTGAACATTTCGTGTGAGGCAAGGAGGAGGCTATAAGGAGTGGAAGACATTGCTAAAGAGGAGACTCCAAGTTTTCCCTCATGGACTCATTGTTAGGGTAGGGGGTGAATCAGGCAAGTGATTCGGTTGTCTTGTTCTACAGTTGGGAGGAACATGGTTGTTCCCTTTGTCTTTCATGAACTGGTTCAGATAAGTTAATCTTCTCCTTCTTTGTTAGAATGATTGCGTACATCTGATATATGCACCTGTTTTTGTTGAAGTAGAATATCTTGTGGAAAATATGTTCGTATGTGGGATTTATAACAAATAATTTATTTATGGAATCATCTTTTATGAAATTGACCTTTACATGATATTATCTATGTATCATCATATTTTCAACAAGTCTGGATATATGATAAAGTTATGGGTATCTCTATATAAATTTTTAGAAAATTCATATTTAATAACTAAAATTTCCTTCCTCGTTAACAGAATGATAGGAGACAGTCTCGACTCTATAGATATATATATATATATATGTATGTATGTATGTATGTATGTATGTATCTATTTAATTATAGTTGACAGCTTGCATCGATATAGTTACTTAGATGAAAATGGTGTAACTGTACAGAAAACGCATATACCTAGAGGTCAATGTCACAGTATGTATATAGGTGAAACATAGTATGACAACTAGCAATAGAACTATATTTTGCACAGAGAAATATTAAACCCGAGAATCTGAAATTACTCTTTAGTTTTATGACCATAAAAGATGAGATTTAACAAGCTACGCCGATAAGATATAGATGTTATAGAAACAAAAAATGTTCCATAAAAAAAATTAAGATGAAGAGAAGCACCAACGTTATAAGCCACCTACTAATAGAATAGCTAAATGTACTTTTCCTTTATCTAAAGTGGAAGATACAGCTGAAAGAATTTAACCACTACTTTAAACATTAGATAATTTTAAGATGAATATACACACAACACAAAATTTCGCATCCTACCAGTCTAAACAATGATAGACACACAAGTATGGAAATACATAAATCTGCACATATGTATACATCTAATTAAGCTATCTAGAAATAAAATACAGAATTGTAACCTCATATGCCGATATTTTGATAACTCATTATATTATTCAGTGTTATATCTAATCTAACTACTACCAGTTCAGATTGAACATATCTATAATAACCAGAAGGCTGGTTGACAGGATATAAAATGACATAAATGATAGATCTAATACACATCGATCTTTTTTCTTCGAAATCAAATGCTCGGGATTTGTAACAAAGCCTTCAATTAAATTATAGTCCATGGTAATTAATTCCCTACGGAGGGTGAGACCCAAAATGATAAGGAGAATTTGTTTAAAACAACCTTTTCATTACTTCAAACAGACAGAGTAATATGGTGCTTAAAATGATGCAATAATTCATATTAATAACTAGATCAAGCTTTATGTTTCTGTTGGGAAATCTTTTCTCTTTCCAAAACCGATAGGAGACTGAGGAAAATGACATGGAACGACTACATGTAAAGTTGAAGTACCGACTTCTCAAACTAAGGAAGGGTTACAGAAGGGAACTCGAATAACTTTTGCACCGAACACAAATGATTTTTCGCAAATCTTTGTGTAGACAAAAATGCCTGGAAGAATCACCATACGAAAATTAGAAGATTATATTCAAGGAAAAACTTGAGGAAAGCATGGACAAAGTTATAAAATAAAATAAAAAAATAATGCTCAGACATTACTTAACTTCCGATTTTAGCTCACATGACTGCCTCCCTGGTTGATCTCCATCTGGACAGACACTTGGGGCTGAGGATGGATGGGGGAAACAACTCCCTGATGGGTACCCTCGCATCAAACAGGGCCCATCATCAATGTTATGTATCAATCCAAAAAAAAAATTGATTTAAAATAATACAAGATAATCGTTACACTACATTAACAAATAACGAAATAGACTAAGCAATTATACTAAATTCCTTCATACATAGACATCATATACTATTTTGAGCAGTGTGAGACTTGGAATTTATTTTATACCAAAAGTAAATCTAACTATTGAGCTTAGGCTACCTTTCAAATGAGTAATCATGATGTGCTTAGACATCTGAAACATAGTTTCCCCACGCGGGACAAAGGACACTTAATAGTTGAGTTATAGATCCACTAGTAATAATTACAAGGGATATATTATTAATTCAATGATTGACATAGGAAACCCTAGCCACTGGACTCAAATGACGGGGATAGAGAAAATGACGAATAACATCTGAGAAATTGCAAGGGACTTCGTTGGTACTATAAATTATCTTATCATGCCCTTTAGTCCCACACTTCCCAACCAATGGAGACCCAAACAGAGATGAGATCAATTATTTAAATGCTACACTTCCTCAGATAAATGAGAGACGAATTAATACAACCTAATGAGTGGTGATCGTATACAATAAAACAACAAAGAGAACCGTAATTGTGACTAAAGAAAGGTAATCTAGAGACCCCATACGTATGACCTCTTTCTGTTTTCTGAGCCATACTTTCAAGTAAATTTCATGGAAAACAACTCCATAACCTGAATTATTTTTATATTACAGGGGTTCATGAAATGAATAACCAGATTATATTACCTTATTAAGTGGAGTCCCCATGGCAGAGGTCCACCAAAACGTTTGGTTCCAGCATCAGTGCACAACTCAAGTATTGAACAGTTTCAGAGAAGGTTGGAAAACTCGAACATCGTTGCAGGGGACACACAGAGCTGGTGTCAAGAAGGAAAATGAAAATGGTTTCTGTAGCGCCCATCTACTAGTCTATTGATGCTTAATGGTGGTCCGTAAAACCAAGTACTATAGCTAGGGAAAGGTGGTGAGATATCAGAGGGACACATTAAACTCGCGATAATCCTAAATGATTTTTCTGAAGATGACTTAAACGCTCTAGTAGGAGGTCCTTTACACCTTCTCACCCTTATCCAAAGTTGATTCCACCTCAATCCTCGAAAAATAGAATTGACAGATAGTTCAGAATCCCATTCTAGTTTAGTTAGGGTATGTGTACTCTTCGAAATTCCATTAAGGAAGGGGAAATCCCTTTTTACCAGAGTTGATTTGAATGGAACGATAGTTATCCTGATAGGGGTGAGGTGGGAACTGGTCCTTAACTATCGTCTCCACATATGATCTTTGCACGTATTGGGATCACGTTGATAGTAAATAAGTCATTAAGTTCTCTGCCACCCATATCCAAAGAAACGTAATGGTCAGTCTAGAATTTATGAAGGGTCATTTCTAATACTCGGTTCATAATAGGCCTCGCTGGCGCAAATTATTTGGCAATGGACTTAAGTAGATCTAGGTTATGGCACAACAAATTGGTAATGGTTATGTTATATATGTAGAACATTGTATAAATATTTGGCGGTGCAACATATTTTGGCAATAGTTTATATAGGTATATAAATTGTTGTGTAAAGGAAATTATATGTATAGTTTGCTAAGGACAAGAGTATAACCCATGTGGTTAGAATAGAAAGAGACACTCATATTATTGAAGGAGTTGAGGGTGTCGAGAAGGGGTGAAGTTTTGTAAATTAAGTTATAAAATAGCTTTGGTAAGTATTAATGTGGAAGGAAGAAGTGCTAAATCTCCTTATAGCAATTTTTTTTTTATGGTAATTGAAGGTACATTACATATGGTATCAGAGAAAAGTTTACAACATTGGGCCTTGAATAGGGCCACATTAATTTCTTGGCAGATATTTTTACTTATGAAAAAAATAATAAACCTTTATTATTACAAACGAAAAACCTTTTTTGTTTTTTGTTAATCATGGCAGCATAGAATGATGGGGAAATCAGAATCGATGGGAATCCTAAAAAAAGACTTCTTGAAAATCAGAGACAGAATAGTGACGGAAGCTCACCTACTGAAGTCCTGGAAACAATGAGGAATATCATCGTCGAGCTACAGGTTTTCAAAGCCAACAATGAAAGGCTGAAGAAATCTCAGCAGGAACAACAAGAAATAAATGAAGTCTTGTTGCGTAGTATAGTGACAAAGAAAATTCGAAAGGACGATAATAACGATGAATAAGTTAGCAAGAGAGCTTCCAAGAACTCTAGACCCGAAACAGAAAAAGGAGACAGTTCATTTGAAGGTACACCTTTAGCTGAGGAAAAAACAAAAACAGACAGAAAGAGAAAACAAGTAGACCACCTTGAAGGAGAATTCAAGAAAATTAATCTAGCTACCTTTGATAGAGAATCTAGAACAAGAGAAGAAGCTAAGGCATGGTTATTGGACATCAAAAAATACTTCCAGATATATAACTATTCCAACAATATGAAGGTCATAATGGCCATATACAATCTGAAAGGGAAGGTCAGCATTTCGTGGCAAGACCTGAAATTGGCCAAGGACCTAAATGAGAAACAGATGGAATGGTATGACTTTAAGAAATATTTCAAGAAACAGTACCTATCTGAAAGCTACTATGAAAGGAAAAAAAAAAGAATTTTACGAGTTCAGACTTGGACAAATGACAATGGAGGACCTTATAAATAAATTCTTGGAATTACTAACGTTTGTACCTTACATCTAGGAGGATAAGGTAAAAATCCAGCGATTCTTAAGTTGTTTACCACAGTCCTACATGGACAGAATTGAGTTTGACAACCCCAAATTCTTGAGTGAAGTATTTAGGAAAGAATGAATGTGCTACGATCAGTATAAATAGCGTGCAGAGTTTCCCAAAGCCTGGAAGGATAAGAAATAAGATCGAATGAACTAGCGGAAGAAGGGATACCAACCAGCTCCTTATTGGAATGCAACAAAAATCTTTCAGAGAAAATATTTTCACTCTAGCCATACGAATATGCAAGGCAGTGGTAAATCGGTAAATATGGGAATGAAAAAGTTTGGGTACAGCCCTCGTGATCCATTAAAGTGTCAGGAATGTGGAGAACATCATCTAAGGAGGAACTATCCACGTTTAATTTCAACAAACAAAATTATTGTTCATAACTTGCAGGAAGCCTCGACAGTGGGTGACGTGGGCAGAAGCTTGTATTAGATAAATGCATCCATAGATGGCTGGCAAGCTAACCACCAGTCCTCTATGGTAGAAATCAAAGGTAAAATCAATAACACTCGAATTTATGTTTTAATTGACCCTAGAACTATGTTAAGTTACATTACTCATGATGTAGTAGAGTCAAATAAACTTAAGAAATTGAAGCACGCAAAAGCATGGATGGTACAGCTAGCAATAGGAAGAAAAAGGAAAGTAGTTGGCCTTATTTTTTATTTCGAGTTCATCTTAGATGGTCAGAACATTAGAACAAATATGAACATCCTACCACTAGGATCTTATGATATGATTATCGGAATGGATTGGTTGGAAAAGCACAAAGAAGTACTAGATTGTTATACAAAGATGCTTAATTATAAAAATGATTATGGAACTACTAGAACAGCCCAAGGTATACCAAAACTTGTATCAGTTAGACAAGTTTCAGTGATGCAATTCAAGAAATGTATGAGAAAGGGATGTCAATTTTATGCCATCCAAGTAACGAATCTGTTAGAAAAAGAAGATAAGCCAAGGTTAGAAGACTTTGTTGTCCTATGTGAATTCAGAGGCATGTTTGTGGATGAGATACCAGAATTACCTCCTAGAAGGGAAATAGACTTCTCCATAAACTTGCTACCTGGTTCATCCCCTATCTCAAAGACACCTTACAGAATGAGTTTACCAGAATTGAGAGAATTAAAAATACAATTACAAGAATTGTTGGACAAAGAGTATATCGGACCGAGTTTTTCAGCATGGGGGGCACCAGTCCTCTTTGTGAAAAATAAATAAGGTACTCTAAGGATTTGTATTGATTATAGACAATTGAATAAAATGACTATTAAGAACATGTACCCCTTACCTAGGATAAATGACTTGTTCGATCAAGTAGGAGGGGCCAAGATCTTTTCGAAATTGGATTTACAATCCGGTTATCATCAAGTTAGAATAAAGGATGAGGATATAAGAAAAACAACTTTTCAAACAAAAAATGGACATTGCAAATTCGTAGTCATACCTTTCAGACTTAGTAATGCACCAACCACATTTGTGTGCCTGATGAACAGTATTTTCAGTCAGTACTTGGACATGTTCGTACTAGTATTTATCGACGATATTCTGGTCTATTCTAAAACAGAGGAAGAACATGAACAACACTTAAGAATAGTTCTTCAAACGTTGAGGAAACACAAACTGTATGCCAAATTTTATAAGTGTGACTTTTATCAAAAGAAAATATAATATCTAGGACATGTAATTTTAGCAAAAGGTATTGTCGTAGACCCTGAGAAAACAACATCCATCATGGAAAGGTCGGTACCTAAGGATGTAGCATATATCTGGCCATTCATGGGAATCACCATATATTATGCAGATTTATAGAAGGGTTTTCCAAGATAGCCTACCCTATCACATCATTACAAAAGAAAGGGACCAAGTTTAACTGGTCACATAAGTGTCAAGACAGTTTTAACAAGTTGAAGGAATTATTGACAACTGCACCCATATTGAAGGTAACAGACCCAGATAAAGACTTTACCATATGTGTTGATGCAAGTGAATAAGGAATATGTGGTGTCATAACTCAGGAAGGACACATGATTTGTTATGAGCCACAGAAACTAAGAGAACATGACAGAAATTATGTCACCCATGACTTAGAATTGACAGCAGTAATACATGCCTTAAAAATGTGGCGATACTACATAATGGGCATAAAATTTCTACTATTGACGGATAATAGTGGTGTGAAATATCTGTTTAGCCAACCAGATCTTAATGCAAGGCAAGCAATATGGCTAGCCTTATTGAGCGAATTCGACTTCGAGGTCAGACATATCAAGGGTAAGGAAAATAAGGTAGCAGTTTAATAAGAAGATTCCATAGGTTATTTGAGATAAATATTAGCAGGGCAGAAAGTGATCTGGAGCAAAGAATAAGGATGACAGGTATTAATGATGAAAATTACACTAAGATAATGACATAATTACAAAACAACACTGCAAAATCAGATAAACTAGATCTAAGAATCGACAAGAAGGGACTATTACGATTTAAAAATAGACTTTACATATCAGATTCAGTAGAGTTAAAGTTAATAGTCTTGGACGAAGTGCATAAGAAACCGTATTATGGCCATCCAGGATACCAAAAAATGATAAAAACAATCAGAAAACTATTTTACTGGCCTAATATGAAGGGTGAAACAACATAATACTTGGATAGTTTCCAATATTGTCAGTAGGTTAAGGCCGAACACGAGCATCCAGTCGGCCTATTACAACCACTACCAATGTCGGAATGGAAATGGGAGACCATATCGCTCGACTTTATAATAGGTTTGTCTAAAAATCAGAAAAATAATGATTCTATTATGGTTGTAATCGATAAACTCAGTAAGTTTGCACACTTTATTCCTATGAAATCTACCTTTAAAGTTATAAACATAGTTGAAATATTTATGAAATAAATTTTTAGACTACATGGCATTCCTAAAATAGTGATCTCAGATAGAGACGTAAAATTTACGTCCACTTTTTGGAAAGAATTGTTTGCAGGGATAAATACTAATTTGAATTTCAGCATGACTTACCATCCACAAATGGATGGATAGACCGAATGAACAAATAAGATCATAGAAGTTATGCTCCGCATGTACGTAAGAAAAAAACCGAGTAAGTGGGAGGACTACCTGTACTTGGTAGAATTCACATATAACAATGGGTACCAAACTTAAGATAAATTGAGCCCCTTCGAGGTACTATACAACAGAAAGTGTACGACACCAATTAGCTAGGACAACCTAGTTGACAGACTCATGGTTGGACTAGAAATGCTCCAAGAAATGGAAAGTGTGGTAAGAAAGGCACAACATAACTTAATGGAGGCACATGATAGACATAAAAGTTATGCGAACCAGGAAACAAGAAACTTGGAATTTCAAGTGGGAGATCATGTTTACCTAAAATTCAAAGAACGAAAGAGTTCACTAAAACTCGGGAACTGTGCCAAGTTGGCACCTAGGTTTTGTGGACCCTTCAAGATACTAGCTCGAATTGGACCCATAGCATACCAACTTCCACTTCCAGCTAATCTAAGAATTCATAATGTATTTGATGTTTCCTTGTTGAAAAGGTATGTCCATGACCCTACTCATATGATTGATTGGAACTTGGTGCAGGTGGAACTAGAAGGCGAGTTCTGGGAAGAACCCCTACGCATTTTGGACTGGAGAGAATTATCACTTCGGAACAGAACCGTAGCCCAGGTAAAACTGCAATGGAAGCACTTTAGCCCCGAGGAGGCCACTTGGAAGTTGGAGGGAGATTTGCGGAAATCTCATCCAATCTTGTTCCAAGAATGGACTGAACACTGAGGACAGTGTTTTAATATTGAAGGGGGAAAGGATGTGACGTCAAAAAAAATAAAGTATTTTTGAAATTCAAAATTTATTAGAAATTTTTTTCGTTTTTAGTAAATTCAAATTTGGAATTTTTTTGCCATTTATGGAAATTCCCAATTTCGAATTTGATAAATTGTAAATTATTATTTGATTGTTGGGCAGAGACCTGATTTGACCCAACTAACCATTTGACTATGACACTTGTATGTAAACAAAATATTTTTGTAATTATTGTAGGAGAAGAAATGGAACAACCATGTTAAATTTAGCTGACCATGACTCCATGAGTGGGGAACATGTTGGAGATACCTCTGGGTTGAGTGTTACAAGTGGAAAATCAAGGATTTGGCCATTGGCAGCCCCTGAAAATCAGGGATTTAGAAAGTTACAAAAATTCTCAAGGGAGGGAAAAAGACCTAGGAAAAAATATTGTTTTGATAAATAGCATATGTGAGGAGGCAGGATGTTGCATAGTATGCTAAAGGGAAGAATTACTATGTACTTGTTGTTATGAACACTGAACATTTTATGTGAGGCAAGGAGGAGGCTACAAGGAGTGGAAGACATTGTTGAAGAAGAGACTCCAAGTTTTCCCTCATGGACTCATGGTCAGGCTAGGGGGTGAATCCGGCAAGTGATTTGGCTGCCTTGTTCTACGGTTGGGAGGAACGTGGTTGTTCCCTTTGTCTTTCGCGAACTCGTTCAGATAAGTTAATCTTCTCCTTCTCTGTTAGAATTATTATGTACATCTGATGTATGCACATGTTTGTGTTGAAGTATAATATCTTGTGGAAAATATGTTCGTATGTGGGATTTATAACAGATAATTTAGTTCTGGAATCATCTTTTCTGAAATTGACCTTTACATGATATTATCTATGTGTCATCATATTTTCAACAAGTCTGAATATATGATAAAGTTATGGGTATCTTTGTATAAATTTTAAGAAAATACATATTTAATAATTGAACTTTCCTTCCTCGTTAAAGGAATGATACGAGACAGTCTCTCTCTCTCTCTCTCTATATATATATATATATGTGTGTGTGTGTGTGTGTGTGTGTGTGTGTGTGTGTGTGTGTGTGTGTGTGTGTGTGTATTTAATTATAGTTGACACCTTGCATCAACATAGTTACTTAGACAAAAATGGTGTAACTGTACAGAAAACTCATTTACCTAGAGGTCAATGTCCCAGTATGAATATAGGTGAAAAATAATATGCCAACTGGAAATAAAACTATATTTTTCACAGAGAAATATTAAACCTGAGAATCTGAAATTCCTGTTTAGTTTTGTGACAATAACAAATGAGATTTAACAAGCTATGCTAATAAGATATAGATGTTACAGAAACACAAATTGTTTCATTAAAAAAATTAAGACGAAGAGGATCACCAATGTTATAAGCCACCTGCTAATAGAATATCTAAATGTACTTTTCCTTTATCTAAAGTGGAAGATCTAACTGAAATAATTTAACCACTACTTTAAACGTTAGACAATTTTAAGATGAATATACATAGGACACAAAATTTCGAATCATACTAGTCTAAGCAACGATAGACACACAGGTATGGAAATACATAAATATGCACATATGTATACATCTATTTAAGATATGTGGAAATAAAATACATAATCATAACCTCATATGTCGATACTTTGATAACTCATTATACTATTCAGTGTTATATCTAATCTAAGTACTACCAGTTGCAATTGAACATATATGTAATAACCACAAGGCTGGTTGAAAGGATATAAAATGACATAAATGATAGATCTAATACACATCGATCTTTTTTCTTCGAAATCAAACATTAGGGATTTGTAACAGAGCCTTCAATTAAATTATAGTCCACGGTAATTAATTCCCAAAGGAGGGTGAGGCCCAAAACGATAAGGATAATTCATTTAAAACAACCTTTGCATTACTTCAAATGGACAGAGTAATCTAATGCTTAAAATGATGCAACAATTCATATTAATAACCAGATCAAGCTTTAAGTTTCTGTTGGGAAATCTTTACCCTTTCCAAAACTGATAGGACACTGAGGATAACGACATGGAACAAATACATGTAAAATTGTAGTACCAACTACTCGAACTCTGGAAGGGTTACTGAAGGAAACTTGAATATGTTTTGTGCCAAATATAGATGATTATTCACAAATCTTTGTGTATACGAAAATGCCTAGAAGAATCACCTTACAAAAATTAGAATATTATATTCAAGGAAAAACTATAGGAAAGCATGGACAAAGTGATAAAATAAAATAAAAAAATAATGTCCGGACATTACTTAACTTCCGATTTTAGCTCGCATGAATGCCTCCCTGTTTGATCTCCATTTGGAGAGATGCTCAGGGCCGATGATGGATGGGGGAAACAACTCCCTGATGGGTACCCTCACATCAAAATATGACCCATCATCAGTTTTATGTATCAATCCAAAAAAAGAAACATTTAAAACAATACAACATAATCTTTACACAACATTCACGAATAACAAAATAGAGCAAGCAACTATACTAAATTCCTTCATACATAGACAACATATACTAGTTTGAGCAGTGTGAGCCTTGGTATTTCTTTTATACCAGAAGTAGATCTAACTATCAAGCTTATGCTACCTTTTAAATGAATAATCATGTTGTGTTTGACATCTGAAACATATTTTTCCCACGTAGGACAAAGGACACTTAATAGTCAAGTTATAGATCCACTAGTAATAATTACAAGGGCTATATTATTAATTCAACGATTGACATAGGAAACCCTGACCACTGGACTGAAATGACAGGGATAGAGAAAATGACGAATAACATCTAATAAATTGCAAGGGACTTCGTTGGTACTATAAATTATCTTAGAATGCCCTTCAATCCCACACTACACAACCAATGGAGACCCAAACATAGACAAGATAAATTATTTCAATGTTGCCCTTCCTCGGATAAACGAGAGGTGAATTACTACAACCTAATGAGTGTTGAGCGTATACAATAAGACAACAAAGAGGACTGTGACTGTAACTAAAGAAAGGTAAGCCAGAGACCCCATACGTATGACCTCTTTCTGTTATCTGAGCCATATTGTCAAGAAAACTTCATGGAAAACAACTTCATAACCAGAAGGATTTTTATATTACAGGGGGTCATGAAATGAATAACAATATTCTCTTACATTATTAAGTGGATTCCCCATGGCAGAGGTCTGCCAAAATGTTTGGTTCCAGCACGAGTCAACAAATCAAGTATTGAATAGTTATAGAGAAGGGTGGATAACTCGACCATCGTCATAGGGGACACACAGATCCTGTGTCAAGAAGGAAAATGAAAATGGTATCCCTAGAGCCCATATTCTAGTCTATTGACGATTAATGGCGTTCTGTAAAACCCAATACTGTAACTAGGGAAAGGTGGTGAGATATCGGAGGGACGCATTAAAATCGCGATAATCCCTAGGGGTTTTTCTTAGAATGCCTTAAACGCTATGGCAGGAGGGCCTTTACACCTCACCCGTATGAAAAGTTGATTCCACCTCAATCCTCGAAAAATGGAATTGACAGACAATTCAGACTATCGTTCTAGTTTAGTTAGGGTTCATGTACTCCTCGAAATTCCATTAAGGAAGGGGAAATCCCTTTTTACCAGAGTTAATTCAAATGGAATGATAGTTATCCCGACAGGGGTGAGGTGGGAACTGGTCCTTAACTACCGTCTCCATGTCTGATATTTGCACGTATTGGGATCACGTTGATAGTAAAGAATTCATTAAGTTCTCTTCCACCCATATCCAAATAAATGTAATGACCACTCCAGAATTTATGAAGGGTCATTTCTAGTACTCAGTTCATAGTAGGCCTCGCTGGTGAAAATTATTTGGCAATAGACTTAAGTAGATCTAGGTTATGGCATCAAATTTCTTATGGTGCAACATATTTGTAATGGTTATGTTATATATGTAGAACATTGTATAAATATTTGGTGGCGCAACGTATTTTGGCAATAGTTTATATAGGTATATAAACTGTTGCGTAAACACTGAGGAAATTATATGTACAGTCTGCTAAGGACAGGAGTATAGCCCATGTGGTTAGAATAGAATAGAATAGAATAGTCGAGAGTGTCGAGAAAGGGGTGAAGTTTTATAAATTCACTTATAAAATAGCTTTGGTAAGTATTAATGTGGAAGGAAGAAGTGATAAATCTCCGTATGGAATTTTTTTTTTTATGGTAATTGAAGGTACATTACAATTTTAGTCTTTGTTATGCATTTTCTTCAATGTTGTGTATGTGTATGATTTCATGGTGAATGTATGAAGTCTGTGGGAGGAAGAGTATGAGTTTCAATTTTTTCTCATCTTGAGAATTCCGACAAGGAGTGAAGTCAAGGCCGCACAAAGTGTGCGTTGACAGGTTTTGAGTTTTACCTCAGAAAAGATCAGGAGATATATCGTTGTTCTCATACAAACAGAAGTCTTAGTATAGCAGATAGTCATGTAAGGAGTGTGCAGGTAGGTTGAAGTCTTATACTTTTTCGAACCAAGTGAGGAGTTGAAGGATTTCTGTTGCAAGGAGTGCAACAAAGAATAAGATGTCAGATAACCATAGGTTATCGTGAGTGCCACAAGGAGTGCGCACAAAAAACCCATGGAATTATTGTGTTTGCAGCAGAAGCCTAACTTAGAAGGGATAGAGACTTCAAGGGATTCAAAGAAAAGCAGAGGTTGACCCCAGAAGAATTGACACCAAGTCATTTGGCTTGGAGATATTGAAAATCTAAAACAAATGGTGGAACTTCTCAGAGGGAGGAATAAAAAAATTCCATGAGTCGTTGGATCTAGTAGATCAACGGAAAGGATAAGGATGATAACCTTTTATTTCTCACAATCCTAGGAGGATTAATATCCGCTGGATCCAAATCAGCGAGAGTCATTCATCTCTTGATTTTGGATCTCGACATTTTGGGAGTCGGGAGTTGGGCCAGTTGGCTGGTGTTACACAAATAGTCCTGACATCGCGAAACGTGAAGTCATGATGTGATCATGGTCGTCGATCGAGGAGGAGTCACAAGACCGTGAGATCTAGTCCTGGGGAGAGGTCCCACATCGGGTTTCTGGGTTTCGTCGATGTGGAGTGTTGGGGTTGTATCATGCCAACACCCGCAAAATTGTGATTCACAAAATACCTTTTCGATTAAAGGTATTTCACGCCTAGTGATTGTTTGCACAGGCGTAGCTCCTAACAAGGACCTATGGATTACAAGTGTGAATATTCTACCTGGGAATCAAGGAGCCATTTGAGCTCAAGGAGGGATTAAGAACGATCCTTAGACCAAGAGGTCAAGCAGAACCTACTGAGGTAGGGTTGTTTGATCATGTGGTATCAGAGCTTACAATAATTGTTTTTTGTGAGCCAAGGAAACAGGAGGAAAGTTGTTATTTGAATTCAGTGTGGAACATATTTGAACAATGTCACCTAGAAGACGTCAAGACAGACCAATGCCTCATCCAGCCATGGAAAGGGAAATCCAACAACTTTGTGCTCGATTATATGCTATGGAGATAGCACAGAGACGAGCCACTGATACAAGAGATGTCAGTGAAGACGAAAGTGAAAATGTGGCAAGACCCAAAGAAGATGTTGTAGTCAAAGATGTTGTAGAAGAACGTCTATTTTGAGTTGTTGCAAGAATAGGGGCCAAAGAAAAAATGGACATCCCGATGTATGAAGGAAACTTAGACGTTGAGGAGCTGCTAGATTGGCTTAGAGCTCTGGATAAATACTTCGACTATGAAGATATCGAAGAAGATAAGAAGGTTAAACATGCTATCACTATACTGAGAGGGCATGGCACACTGTGGTGGGATGAACTGGAGGCTGACAAACGTTCCAAATGCAAAAAATGAATCAAAAGCTGGGATATGATAGTATAAAAAATGAAAGCCAAGTTTATACCCAAGGACTATCAAATTAATTTGTTTCAAAGAATGCAAAATTTGAGACAGAGGGGGATGACAGTGAAGGAATACACTGAAGATTTTTACAGACTCAACATCAGAGCAATTCATCATGAGAGTGATGATGAAAAGGTCGCCAAATACATGAATGGTATGAGATATGAAATTCAGTATGAGATGATCATGGTGACATTAAAAAATGTGGAATATTCTTATCAAATTACTTCTAAGGCAAAAAATAAATTGGTCCAAAAGCAAGGTCAAAGGGGCAGAGGTAGAAGTCAAGGCAGAGGCAAAGAAATTTCCCAGGACAGGGTACAAAATCCCAAGGATGAAGAAAAGAAACCTCATAACCACCCAGAAAGGGGAGGAAGTTCACAGGGAAGACAGTATGCCGATAAGAACACTCTTCCACGAGCAAGAGGAAGAGGCAGAGGCACAAGAGGCGAAATAAAGTGTTTTGTCTATGGAAAGGTCAGACACAAATATTTTGAATTTTCTGATAGAAAAATAAATGGAGGAGGAGAAGCTCACATTTGAGAAGCGCAAAGGTGAAATGTTGAGGCAGAAGATGCAAAAGGCGAAAGACCCTTAATGGTGCAGAAAATTCTCTTGAAACCAGAGAAGGAGGTGGAGAATCCAGTCCAAAGGAACAATTTTTTTAGAATTGCTTGCAAGACCAAGGATAGGGTATGCAAGGTGATAGTGGACAGTGGAAGCACAGATAATCTAGTATCCACAGAAATGGTGGAGAAGCTAGAATTGGAGACAGTTTCACATCCGAGCCCATACAAAGTCTCGTGGTTGCAGAAAGGACATCATGTAACAGTCACTAAACAATGATTAGTTGAATTTAATATAGGGTGATACAGAGATGAGATCCTATTTGATGTTATTCCCATGGATGTTTCTCATATTTTGTTGGGGATACTGTGGAAATATGACAGAAATGTTGTTCATGATGGAAGAAAGAACATGTATACCTTGGAGAAGAATGGTAGGATCCATAAGTTAGTGTCGATTGAAGACAATAAGGAGAAAGAAGAAGCAAGAAACACTATACTTATCATGAGTGGGAAGGAACTTCTGGAGGAAGTCAAGAAAGATCAAGACATGAAGTTTGTTATGGTGAGGAAACCTAGAGTCATTTTGACCATTACTTTGATAGATGATATACCAGAGGAAATTCATAAAATGCTGGAGGAATTTGTTGATATAGTGGTGGATGATTTACCTTGTTTGTTGTTTCCCATTAGAATTATAAGCCATCACATCGACCTTATACCAGGAGAAATTTTACCAAACAAAGAAGCGTATAGATTGACGCCATAGGAGAATGAAGAGTTCAAGAAGCAAGTCTAGGATTTGATGGACAAGGGGTTGATAAGAGAAATATTGAGTCCATGGGTTGTAACAACAGTGTTAAGCCCAAAGAAGGATGGTGGATGGAGGATGTGTACATAGGTCTATAAAAATAATCACCATTAGGTACATATTTCCTTTACCAAGGATGGATGACTTGATGGATTTCTTGAGTGGAGCAAGGTTTTTCTCAAAAATAGATTTGAAAATAGGATATCATCATATCAGAATGAGGGAAGGTGATGAATGGAAGACAACATTCAAGACAAATAAAGGATTATACGAATGGCTTTTCATGTCATTTGGTTTGACGAATGTGCCAATTACTTTCATGATATTGATGAACGAAGTCTTAAAGGATTTCGTTGGAAAGTTCATAATTGTGCATCTTAATGATATACTGATCTTAATTAAGACTGAAGAATAACATTTGAAACACCTAACTCTAGCGATGAGTAGGTTGCAGTAGGAGAAGTTGTTGATAAATTTGAAGAAATCATCTTTCATGAAGAAAGATCTTGTTTATTTTGGGTTTGTGATCTCTTCGAATGAGTTGAAGATGGATCATGAGAAGGTAAAAGTGATTGAACAATGGTCGTCGCCAAGGAATATCTTATAAGTAAGAAGATTCCATGGATTAGCAATTTTTACATGAAATTCATCTTAAATTTTAGTGGGATTAATGAACTAATGATGGACATAGTCAACAAAAGACATAAATCTTGTCATTGGACAGAAGAAGCAGAGAAAATTTTCAAGTTGTTGAAGGAGAAGATAACTAGGCAGCCAGTTCTAGTTTTTCTAGATTTTAGTAAGACAATTCAAGTAAGATGTGACGCAAGTGGATTTGTGGTTGGAACAATCTTGATTCAAGACAATAGACCGATTGCATATTTTAGTGAGAATATGAATGAATCAAAGATGAAATATTCCACGTATGATAAAGAGTTTTATGCAGTCATACAAGCGCTGAATAAATGGAGGCACTACTTAGTTCCGAAAGAGTTTGTCTTGTATAGAGACAACCATGCTTTACAATTCATAACTCGACAGGAGAAATTGAACCAGAAACATGCAAAATGGGTTGAATTTATGCATAATTTTAGTTTTGTTATAAAGTACATTTTTGGAACTGCTAACAAGGTTGTTGATGCGTTGAGCAGGAAATGTTTGATTCTGTAGGAGTCTCATGTGAAGCCATTAGGTTTTGATAGCCTTAAGTATATGTACAGGGATGATTCAAATTTTAAGGATGATTATGAAGCATCCGAGAATCCTGTTTTAAGAGACAGAAGCCAGTGGATTCAATATATGGTTTAGGATGGATTGTCATTCAGAGGAAATCAATTGTGTATCCCGAAGGGTTCTATGAGAGAGAATATTCTAAAGGAGAAACATAGTGAAGGATTGGCTGGACATTTCAGCCATGACAAAACCTTTGTGAAACTGAACAATTTATATTATTGTCCAGGGATGAGGACAAATGTTAGGAAAATGTTCAACAAATGTCAAATTTGCTAGGACGAAAAGGGAAAATGATAGAATACAAGATTGTATCAACTATTCTTTGTACTAGAGAGGCCATGGGACGCGGTAAGCATGGATTTTGTGTTAGGATTGCAAAGGACACAAAGAGGTTGTGATTCCATATTTGCGGTAGTCGACAGATTTTTCAAAATGGCACATTTCATTCCATGTCAGAAAACCAGTGATGCAACACACATTGCAAACCTGTTTTTCAATGAAGTTGTTTGACTTCATGGATTACCCAAGAGTATTGTTTCAGATCGAGATACCAAATTTGCTGGTAATTTCTGGAGGACACTATGGAATAAGTTGGAGACAGACTTATCATTTAGCTCAACATATCACCCTCAGATGGATGGACAGACTGAGGTAGTAAATCGAAGTCTGGGAAACTTGTTGAGAATCTTGGTAATTGAACACCATACATAGCGGGATCAAATTCTTCCGCAAGCGGAATTTTCATATAATGACTCACCTAACTGGAGCACAGGAAAGATCCCATTCTAGATAATTTATGGGATGCATTTGAGAGGACTATCCGAGTTGAGGGACTTAGAGAAGCATGAGTTCAGAAGTGTTGGAGTCGAGGATTTTGCAGCAGAGATGCAAGAGATCCACAGTAATATTAAAGAGCGGTTGTAGTGTTCTAACCAGGAGTATAAGCGTAGAGCAGATCAACATAGAAGAGAAAATTAGTTCAAAATGGGAGAATTAGTCTTAGCGCACCTAAGAAGATAAAGGTTCCCAAGGGGAACGTATAATAAATTGAAAATGAAAAAGATAGGGTCGTGTAAAATCATAAGGAAATTTGGAACAAATGCTTATGAGATCGAGTTGCCAGATGATGTGGGCATATCACCCATATTCAATGTAGCAGATCTGTATCCTTACAGAATAGATGAAGCCAGAGGAGAATGAAATCAGAAAGAAATTAAATGGGTTAAACAACTGCCTATAGCTGAAAATTTGCAGATGGAAAAGGTCATTGATCAGAGAATTAGCAAAAATACCTAGAGAAAAACATATTTTGAGTATTTGATCAAATGGAAGGGACACCCGATTGAATATGCCAGTTGGGAAAGTGAAGCGAAGATCCAAATACATGGACAGATGATGCAGGAGCTCATGAAAATGAGTTCATGAATTTTTCAGCCAGAGGAGTATAATGCAGGAGCATCGTAAGCAAGCCATCAAAGCAAGCGCAAGAGCGGAGTATAGCTGGAAAGGCACCAACGGAAGTTTTGAGAATTTTTTGAAATTGAAAGGATGAAAAACTAATGTAATATCTTGAAAGGATGCGTTTGCATTTACTTTTTGAGTTGTAAGGCAGATCTTGAGCGGTTTCTCTCATCTCTTTGTTGGAGGAATTTATTGTAATGAATGTAAAGTAGTTGTAGACTTTAAATTTGATTATATAGATAGAGATGTAGGAGGTAAAAATCTAGAAAGATCCCTCATATGTATTGTAATGGATGATTATTCTCATTCTAAGAATTAGAGAGTTGTAGAGACGAAGAGAAGAGAAGAGATTGTAGAATTGGTGTGCGCAGATAGTTGTTTCTATTAAACAAATGTACAGATGCACTTGGATTAATATAAGGAAGATTTGATCCAATTTCATGGTGTCTTTGTGAATTATGTTTACATTTGTTGAATGGCATATTTAGAGTCTTTGTTATGCATTTGTTTCAATGTTGTTTATGTGTATGGTTTCATGTCAAATATATGAAGTCTGTGGTAGGAAGAGTATGAATTTCAATTGTTTCTCGTCTTGAGAATTCCTCCAAGGAGTGCAGTGAAGGTTGCGCAAAGTGTACCTTGACAAGTTCTCAATTTTACCTCAGAAAATATCAGGAGGGATACCTTTGTTCTCATACCATCATAAGTGTGAGTATAGCAGAGAGTTGTGCAAGGAGTGCGCAGGAAGGTTGAAGTCTTATAATTTTCCTACCAAGGTGAGGGGTTGAAGGATTTTTTTTGCAAGGAGTGCACAAAAGAGTAAGAAGTCAGATAACCAAAGTTTATCATGAGTGCCACAAGGAGTGCGTGCAAAGAACCCCTGGAATTCTTGAGTTTGCAGCAAAATCCTAGCTTAGAAAGGATAGAGACTTCAAGGGATTCGAAGAAAAGTAGAGGGTTGAAGTCACCTCACAGAGGTTGACTCGAGAAGAATTGACGCCAAGTCCTTTGTCTTGGAGATATTGAAAATATGAAACGAACGGTGGAACTTCTAGGAGGGAGGATTAGTATTCGTTGGATCTAGATCAATGGGATTCATTGATCTCTTGATTTCGGATCTCAGCATTTTGGGAGTTGGGAGTTGGAGCATTTGGTTGGTTTTACACAAAGAGTCCTGAAATCATGAAACGTGAAGTTGTGACATGATCGTGGTTGTCGATTGAGGAGGAGGCATGGGACCATCAAATCTAGTCCTGGGGAGAGGTCCCACATTAGGTTTTAGAGTTTCATGGATGTAGAGTGTTGGGTTTGTATCACGCCAACACCCCCGAAATCGTGATTCGCAAAATACCTTTTCAGGTAAAGGTTGTGGTCACGTTGGTTGGTCACGTGGGTAAGATTTCACGCCTAATTCTTGTTTTCATAGGCGTAGCTCCTAAGAAGGACATGTGGATTGCAACTGTGAAGATTCCAGCTGGGAATCGAAGAGCCATTTCAGCTCAAGAGGAGATTAATAATTATCCTTAGACTAGGAGGTCAAGAAGACCTGCTGAGGTAGGGGTGTTGCGTCATATTTTGCATGCACTAATTTGTTATAATGATTTATGAGGTCATTCAACATGTACAACTAGCATCGTAAATTAAATTTTCCACCAACTTCTCATTGTTTTAGCTAGAATGCCTTGTGATTGTAATGATCCACCTATGCTTACCATCTCAAGATGATATTTACTTGGTGCTTCTCTTGAGGATGTACACGTGTAGGGTCCTTGTTTTTCCAGGTGTCAGGTTTTTGGGTTGAAACCATAACCTCTTCTGACCTTTCCTAGGTTTGGCTCATTTCAAAAGTCGTGATTTTCATTCTCACCTCTACACTCTCTCTTTGAGGTTGACTGTCTTCACTGTGTGAATGAATGGAGATTTCGGGTTTCTTTTGGTTGCAACGTCAAAAATATGGTAAGGTTTAGTGACTCCTTCTCTTGTTTATTTTCTCTGTAATTCATCTCTAGTCGAGTTCTTAGCTTGTGGTGGTGGTAAATTTTAGGTCATCACATATTTCTCTGCAACATTTTCCATGGCATAACACTTTGTTTTTTAAGCTTGTTGAAATAAGTTTATAGTTTATGCTCTCATTGCAATATACTTTCTCTTCCAATTTGTTCCTAGTGGAAGAGTCTTACCCCTGGACACATTGTTCTTTGGAACTTGATTGTTCAAAGATCCTATCTAGTTTGACTATGAGATTAGAACCTAGCTAGGACTCAAGTTAAAATAGAAATGTTGGTTTTGTATGGAGTTGCTTTCTTACCCGTTTTCTTCTGTAATAATGCTTTTTTTTATAAACATTGATAACGTTTCTCTCGGGTAATTAAAATAATGATGGGCCCTGTGTATTTTTTTCTGAGGGTACCCATCACCCTTTCCTCTCCTTTTAAATTCAAAGTAGTTTGATGAGATGGACAAAGATATTGGCTTATTCGGTAAACCCACGATAAGTTGATTCTCTAGTTGTGTAATTACTTCAGTTGTTTTTCAAATGGCTTTAAACTACATCCTAACTTCTGTTAATATTTTAATGTACATGTATTATGGAATCTGGTACCGTGGAGATGTCGAAATACCTTTTCCCATAAAGGTATTTAGGTTCTAACTTTTACTTCCTTCAAGTTTGGTATTGTATTATAGGATATTTCTGAGTAAAGTTTGTAATATCATTTACAAAAGTTTTTTGTTTACACATATTCATACTTGTAATACCCTAGTTATTGTTTCATTTATATACCATCATTATTTTGGTTATGTTTATATTTACGGTATTTCCCTTGTGGAATATACATGATTATTTTATTGGTTTCCTTTCGAGTATATGTTACTACGTTTTCATCAATTGTAATGATCCCTTGTGATTTCATGCATGAGGCATTTCATTAGATCTCTGCAATGAAATCCTTTATCATTCATGCAGGGTTCAATTTTGTTTAAATTTGAAGTATGGAACTATTTACCTTTTCTCATATTTATAGATATAGTGCAATTTCATATGATGTTGATTTTGTAACACTCCTCTTGATACGATTACATGCATATTGGAAAATATCGTCTCTGCAACTTTCTCCCTTTATGAATAATGTAAACTTTAAATGTTGCTCCAATTTCTCTTGTTCAGATTCATCCACAATGTAAAATATAGTCTGTATACTTTGTTTCCCTTCCTGGATATCATGCATAATGAAATTGTAAATCCTTATAGCAATTTTCCCTCTCGGGTATATGCATAATGTAATATGTTAGAACTATTTTATGTTAGTTGTATGCATTCTATATATTGAAACTTGTCTTATCTCCCTTGCAAACCTCTTATAAGCATAGACTTAGTTTTATTGAGTGGTTTATACCTACAAGTTTTATTTCTTTGATACAGTTATTATAACTCTCTTCAAAATCTCGAATCTAAATAGCTATTTCTTTCTTCCATAGGTTTCCTACTTAAAACTAATGATATTTATTGATCATTTTTCGATAATGCACTTACTTATGTACAATTTATTTATGATAATAAATCATAAACAATAATGCATAATAAAAACATATTAAGATCAAACAAAATCATAACAAGAATAAAACCTCGAAGTTTGGGGAAACCACACGTTGAAGTCCATGCTCCTTGCAACCTTATACTAGAGTCTTTGTTACCTCTTTCACCCTCGAGTTGAGTTTGGAATCCAAGGGGATGGATATGTGGTTTCCTATATAATTCGGATCTCCAATGTTGTAAGGAATCTTTGTAGAGTTTTTACTATGTCAAATAGTTTATCACATAGCTTTTATCTAGCTATCCAATTTGTCTCCCTTGAGAATGGTGTCCCATTCCTTTGTCATGACTTATTTTATTTTTCCTAGGACTTGTGACACTTTTATTGAGCCTCCTACTCATTGACCATCTACCAGTTTCAACCGTACACCTATTCACAGATTCTCCTATAAATATGGAATGTCTCCTTTTGAAGTTAAGTTAACTCCACTACTTGTCTCAATTTTGTTTCCACTTGGCCAACCCATTTGGATTCCTATCTCCCTCTTTTAAAAGATTCTTCAACATGTCCCCATTTTTCCACATGTGTTTATTTCATAAAAAGAAAATGGTCTTACAATCAATTTTTTCCACTAGATCAATTTGTCTTTTTTTTTGGAAAGATAATTAAAATTCTAAAAAAAAATAATAGAAATAATAATTAAAATCCAAGTTGTGGGATATCACATACACCCCCCCTTAGAACTTATCATCGTCCTCTATGATAACTAGTTTTCATCAATACCTTTTTGGAACAAAAATGGATATGATTCCCATATATTACCTTCCATTTCCCAAGTAGCCTTTCTAGGACTAAGGTGCTTCCGTTTAACCTTTACTTGTCCTACAGCTTGATTCCAGAGTGTAAGTTCCCTTTTGTCAAGAATATGATTCAACCCTACTTAGAACTCATCCATGGGTTCAACCTGTATCATTTTCCAATCAAGAATGTGAGTAGCATCATGTATATACGTTTTCAATAGTGAAACGTGAAACACATCATGTACTTTTACCCTAGCGCGAAGTGAAATTTGATAAGATACTAGTCTTATTCGAGCAAGTATCTCGAATGGGCCATAATATCTAGGTGCTAACTTAGTATACCTACCCAGTCATAAAGAACTCTTTTTAGGTTTAACTCTAATATACACATGATCTCCAGCATTGAACTCTCTTGGAGTCCTTTTTGCATGAGAAGAACATTTTTTCATGTTCTGAGCTGCTTTTAGGTTCTGTTGTACCTGTTTCACTATTAGTTCCATGTCTTTTAACATCTTCAGTTCTATCATCAATCGATTTACATGGTTACTCCATGAAACAAGTGTATTACATTTTCTTCCATATAAAATTTCAAAAGGACTAAGTTTTGTTGAATCTTGATAATGATTATTATGAGAAAATTCAACTAAGTACAAATATTCTTCCCATTTACCACGTCTATCCATAACTAACATTCTAAGAATGTCTTCAAGGATCTGGTTAATTCTTTCAGTTTTTTTATCCATTTGCGGATGATAAGCAGTGTTGAAATTCAATTGGATATCTAACCCTTTAAATAAATCCTTCCAAAAATTATCCATAAAATTAACATCTTTATCAGATATTATAACTTTAGGAATTCCATGTAACCTAAATGTTTTCTTCATGAATGTTTTTTCTATATATTAATAGTCTTGTAGGTTGATTTAGATGATATAAAGTGTGTTTCCTTACATAGTTTATCCACTACAACCATAATTGAGTCATTTTGTTTACTACTTCTAGGTTGTCCGATAATAAACTCCATACTTATTACTTACTATTTCCATTCTGAAATCGGTAAAGGATGTAGTAGTCCATTCGGGTGCTGGCGTTCATCCTTAACTTGATGACACTCTAAACACCTAGCTAGATATTGAGTGGTTTCACCTTTCATGTTGGGCCAATAGAATTCTTTTCTCAACATAGTAATCAATTTCTCATAACATGGATGTCCAAAATATGGTTTCTTATCCAATTCATCTAGAATTAACAACTTGATTTCATTAGATTTTGGTACATATAATCTGTTTTTATACATTAACAATCAACTTTTTGAGTATCTAAAGTCTGATTCTTCAATTCCTGTTGAACTATCAAAAATATTTAACTTGATATTTTTATATTATGGGTCCTTTGAGGTTGTTATTCTTACCCTTTCTTCTAAATCCGTTTCATAATTACTTCTAGTAACTACATAGATCAATTTTGCATGTCTACTTAATGCATCTGCCACCTTATTTTATTTTCCCTTTATGTGTTTCATTTCAAAATCATTCTCTCTTAAGAAGGCTAACCACCTTTCTTGGCAATCATTTAAATTTTTTTTATCAAACAAACATTTACGAGTGATGTTATCTGTTAACAATAAAAAAAATTGTCCTACCAAATAGTGTTGCCACATGTTTAATGCATGTATTATTGTAGCTAATTATCATTCATGAGTTACATAATTTTCTTCGTGTTTATTTAATTTCCAATATTCATACGCTATTACATGATTTTATTTCATTAACACACCGCCAATCCCTTTGCAACATGCATCTGTACATACTACAAAATCCTTATCTCGATCTGCCAATTTTAATATAGGATTTGTAGTTAAGAGTCGTTTTAACTTGTTAAAATTTTCTTGACATTTTTTGAACTAGTTGAACATAGTTCACTTCATTGGTAATGATGTTATACAATACACAATATTAGGGAAACCTTCTATAAATTTCTAGTAATAGCCAGTTATACCCATAAAGGATCGCATCTCTAAAACATCTTTAGGTTCAGGACAATTCATTATAGCTTTTATTTTTTCTAGATCAACTGTTATACCTTCCTTGGAAATTATATGTCCCAAATACTGAATTTGGTCTTTATAAAACTCACAATTACTTATTTTTTCATATAATTTATTTTCTCTTAGTATTTGTAATACTATTCTTAAATATTCTTCATGCTCCTTTTCATCCTTTGAGTAAATAAGTATATCGTCTATAAAGACAATCACAAATTTATCTAGACACTTGCCCAAAATACTATTCATCAAGCACATGAATGAGGTTGGGGCATTATTCATACCAAAAGGTATTACGACAAATTCGTAATGTTTGTACCTCGCTCTAAAAGTTGTTTTATCAATATATTCATACTTTATCCTAACTTGATGATAACTAGAATGTAATTCAATCTTAGAAAATATTATAGATCCCCATTCTTGATCAAATAGATCATCGATACGAGGTAATGGGTATCTATTTTTAATATTCATTTTATTACTTGTTGTTTGTAATTGAAACAGAGATGTAAAGTTCCATATTTATTTCTAACAAAAAATATGGGTGTTCCCCATGGAGACACACTTGGTCAGATATATTCCTTATCTATCAATTCTTTCAATTGAATTTTTAATTCATTTAAATCTAGGATATTCATCCTAAAAGGATCCTTTGAAGTAGGTATTGTTGGATTACTGAGAGGGGGGGTGAATTAGTAACAATGTAATTATAATCCCTTTTCTTCAAATATTATATCAATGTAGAATTATTATCCAATAATGAGCACTAATAAATAAACAATCACACACATACACAGTACACCAGTGTTTTACGTGGAAACCCAAATCAGGAGAAAACCACAAAATGTTTTTTCTTATATGTCTTGAAGAATCACATTCATTGAAAGCACCAACCTCCTTTGTTTTCAAGCTCCAACTAGAAGGAGGCTCCAAACCCCTAGTTTCTCAGGCTACAACCTGAGGGAAGCTCCAACTCCCCAAATCTCTAGCTACAACCAGAAGGAGGCTACAAACCCCAATGTTCTCTGGCTACAACTGGAAGGTGGCTACAACCACCTGTCCTTGCCCCGTCCTGCCACCCTGAAGTAGAAGTAGAATGATAGAACCACTGTCACACTATCACTGTGAGATATATTGCTTTAAACCTGTACCAATAAATCTGAACCATGCATCAACATGTACCTCAACCTGTAATCAACCTGTACCATAAACAAATGCATCAACCATGCACCAACCTGTAATCAACCTGTACCATAAACAAGTGCATCCAACCAAGCACCAACATGTAATCAACCTGTACCAAAAGCAAGTGCATCAACCATGCACCAACCTCTAATCAACCTATACCAAAAACAAGTGCATCCAACCATGTACAAAGTATGTACCAATCATGTGTCAACTACTAATCAACTATGACTCATCAATATGTACCAACATCATCAACTATACACCTCATGTATGTGCACCAACTCATCAACTACTTGTCTCAACCATGTACTCAACATGTACCACAACAAAAAGCCCTCATCAATTTCATCATCCAAATCTGATTTATATCTCTATAATATACTTGGTGTATATGACCACATTCATGAAAACCTTCCTTAACTTTAAAAACAAGAGACTAGCATTTTCATCAAACTTTTCTTTAGTCTCACATGCCTAGTTTTGGATTAGTAAACAACCCTAACTTGAAGTAATCATAACTTTGAGCCTGTAATGTATAAATATATGAAACTGATACACAATTTTATTCAATGTGTTTTATTCAATTTCTCCAAGTGTCACTACTTGGAACCTCTCATAAAAGGAGTTATAGCAAAAATCACATACCTTGCTGAATTTTGGCTTATTCTAGAGAGAGACCTTGTAGAGCGCACCCCACACAAAATGTTTGATGCAATGCTCTGAAACTATTACAAAGAGTACTACAAACTATAAACTAACTAACACATTTGGTCTCACATAATTTGTATTGGTTGTGAAGAAGTTATGGAATTTTTACCCGAAACAACTGATTTTGACTAGTTTCAGGACTGGCCACAAACCCTATTTTCCACATAATGTAACTCCCAAAATACAATGACCCACAAGCTGAATTTTTAACCACAGATACTTGGGTATGTTTTCTCACTTTAAAAGAAATTTCAGGATCTGAATCATTATAGAAAAATATTTATAGCGAAAATGGTGAGATGACCTGTAAATAACATACCTTAGAAAGCACCATCAAAAGAATTTATGATTCCTTGCATTTCGGCCTTATTTTCTTCACTTTCCTCAGAATTTCGGCTTAGATATCATTTGTTTACCTTATACACCTATAGATATTCAATATTCTCAAGTGTAATTCAAATGAGAGAGCCTTGCCTCTTATTTATACTCTCCAAGTAGCTTCCTTAAAAACATCTTCTAGGTCACTTGGCCCACTTTCCTTATTTTAGGGTTGGGTCCACTTCTAATTTCTCCATTAAATTTATTTTTGAAATAATTTATTTTGTATTCACATTGAATTATAATACACTCATCACTTCACTTTATTATTTACCTTTTAAAATCTCTTAAACCTCTTTCACTACTTTGACCTTTTGGGGCTTCTAGATGACATATGAGGGTCCTCCAACTTCGTAAGGCCATAACTCTCAAACCGTG
>ML778588.1:1113417-1138037 GCA_009831015.1 Picea engelmannii | reverse complement strand
ATTTTGATTACATAATTTCTCTATCAAAATTGCATTTAGATCCTTTTGAGTCTTTAGAATCTATTTGTTGTCTTCTCTTACGGTTTTCAGGTATTCTCTCACATCTGTTACTATCTTTATAATTTCTAAATGACCGTAATTATTCATATCCACCTAGATATGTCATTCACCTACATTCCCTTGTTCAATATTCTCTTGATGATATTCTTCTCCCTGAGCCTCAGGTACTTATGTCATTTTCCTGCAAAATAAATTTATTTTTCTTCGTGGAGGTAAGAATAAAAATAAAAGAATTTTTCATGTAAGGTTTTTGCTTTTATAAATCCCATAAAAAGGACAAGTGTTGTAACCTACATCTTTGATATCATTCTTTCACAGACCTAAAATTCCAAATATATATATATATATATATATAATTAAACTATTTATTCAACCATAACATTCTTACCCCACTCCATAATTTTTCGCCAATAAAGTTGTATTTATTTAATATTGAATTGTGAGTTGAGCATCTCCATACTTAAAAAACGTTTTCTAGGTTATCCTAAGATTCATTCCATAAGACATATTAATTTTATAACCTAAGTACATAGATGCTAAGTCTCTACATTCTAATGTTACTCTTATTTTATTTTCAAGACAAGTTGATGCTATATATATATATATAGGTCTTATCATGTTTAATTGTAAACCCTCCATATGGTTATGTTTTGTATGATGTACTAGTTCTTTGACATCAAAATTTTTGTATTACATGTTTCCTTACTAATCGACCTCATATGATTTATCACCATGGTATTATTGTCGTGTCATACCTTTCTTTTTACATTCATTAAGTTTGGTTTTATTTGCTTGTTGATGCTTAATACACGTCATAAATATGATATTTGATATGTGTTATTACTAACTTGGTAGTATTAGAAAGCGGTTAACATTTGGCATGCACTGAGTTGTTATAAAATTTTACGAGGTCATTCAACTTCTACGAGTACCATCCTTAATTAAATTTACCATCCTTAATTAAATTTTCTACCAAATTCTCATCATTTTATCTAGCATGCCTTGGGATTTTCATACACCACCTTTGGTTACCATCTCAAGATGAAACTTACTTGGGGTTTGTCTGAAATATGTACATGCATAGGGTGCTTGTTGTTCCAAGTGTTAGGTTTTTGGGTTGAAGTTGTAACCTCTTCCAACCTTTCCCAGGTTTGGCTCATTTCAGAAATCATGGTTTTGATTCTTGGCTCTGCATTTTCTTTGTGAGGTTGAGTGTCTTCACTATTTGAGTGCATGGTGATGTTGGGTTGCTTCTGGTTACAATGTCACAAATATGGTAAGGTTTAGTAACTCCTTCTCTTATTTATTTTTTTTGTAAATTGTGTTCATTTGAGTCCTTAGCTCATGGTGGCGGTAAATATTAGGTCATCGACTCTGTCTCTACAACATTTTCCATGGCAGATTAATTTGTTGTGTAATCCTTCTGAAATAAGTTTATAGTTTATGCTATGGTTGTAATAGAATTATGCTTCCATTTTTTTCATGGTCAAAGAATCTTACCCCTAGAGTCATTTCTCTATGGAACTTGATAGTTTGAAGAACCTGTCTAGTTCATCTATGAGATTCGAACCTCGAGAGGACTCAAGTTAAAATAGAAATGTTGGTTTTTTATGGAGTTGTTTCTCTAACCAGTTTTGCTCTGTAATAATGTTCTTCTTTATAAACATTGATAAATTTTCTCTGAGGTAATTAATCTAATGATGGGCCCTACATATTTTTTTCGAGGGTACCTATCAACCTTTTGTATCCCTGTACATTCGGTGTAGTTTGATGCAATGGAGGGAGATACCGGATTACTCGGTCAACCAACTGTAAGTTGATTTTTCGGTTCTGTAATTACTTATGTGCTTTTTCAAATGTATTTAAACTACCTCCTAACTTGTGTTACTATTTTAATGAATAGGTATTATGGAAGCTAGTACCATGGAGACGTTGGAATACCTTTCCCCAGAAATGTATTCAGGTTCCATCCTTTACTTCATTCAAGTTTGGCACTCTATTGTAGGATATTTCTTAGTAAAGTTTGTAATATGGTTTAGGAAAGTCTGTTTTTTATGCATATTCATACTTGTAATACCCTCATTATTGTTTCATTTATATACCATCGTTATTTTGGTTCTATTTATCTTCACGATATTTTCCTTCTCGAATATACACGATTATTGTGTTGGTTTCCCTTCGAATATATGTTACTAGATTTTCGTCAGTTGTAATGATCCCTCTCAATTTATTGCATGAGGCATTTCATTAAAGCCCTGCAACAAAATCCTTTTGCATTCATGCATGGTTAATTTTTGTTTAAATGTTAACTATGGAACTATTTCATTTTTATCATATTTATAGATATATTGAAATTACGTATGATGTTGATTTTGCAACACTCCTCTTGATCTAATTACATGAATAATGCAAAATTATGTCTCCACAACTTTCTCCCTTTATGCATAATGTAAATTGTAAATTCTATAGCAATTTCTCCTATTCATATTCATGCACATTGCAAAATATAGTCTTTGTACTCTGTTTCCCTTCCTGAATACATGCATAATGAAATTGTAAATACTAATAATAATTTTCCCTCTTGGGTACATGAATAATGTAATATGTTAGAAATATTTTCTTTCAGTTGTATGCATTGTATATATTGAAATTTGGCTTCTCTCCTTTGCAAACCTATTATAAGCATAGACTTGGGTTTATTGACTGGTTTATACCTACAAGGTTTATTGCTTTGAAACTTGTATTATAACTCTATTCAAAATATAGGATCTAAATAGCTATGTCTCTCTTTGACAGTTTTCCTACTTAAAACTAATGATATCCATTGATCTTTTTAGATAATGCACTTACTTTCTGTACAATTTATTTATGCTAATAAGTCAAACACAATAATGCACAATAAAAACATATTAAGATAAAACATATTCATAACAAGAATAAAACTTCAATCATGTGTGACTGAAACTCAACTTTCTTATTATCCAAGGCTACGTAAATCCTTGGTAAATTGTTTCCCATGTGTTCAATTCTCACAGATTGTTGTACATTGCATCCAATCCTCACCTTTTCATCTCTTTGAAGGAAATATCTAAGCATATGATATTCACCACAACCCCAATAATGAATAGGTTGCTTCCTTAGATTTTTTCCCACTATCTCCGTCATTTTGGGTTGCTTGAGAGTTGGATGTCCTTGTGTAGTGTAACGGCCCCTTATCGTTATGAATACCAGCGAAGCAGAAAGTGCAATATATTTTTTTTAGTTGTTAAGAAGGAAGGTAACGATGACAATAGTTGAACCACCCTACTTACGACAGACACAACACAAGAATATCAAGCAACAGATAACATGACAATCATACGCCCATCGAGCAACTGCGTGAAACATGTGGAATCAAGGACAGATAGAAACGACTACCCGCCTGACACAAACACGATGACTCCTACAAGACAAGGGACAAAATCCACCTTCTAGACACAACAGTCTCGACAACCAAAATCTAGAACCTCAATGGAGCTCAAACCCATGCCGGAAGGCATTACAACCCAAGTGACAACAACAACTTACAACAATCAACAACACCCTCAACGGGAAGCACTGACTCTGGCCAATTTATCCATCACCTCTATCCAAAAGGGCACGCCATGATACCCTCATCAGGAATCATTCTATCACTTGGCAATAGGAGTGGCAGTAACCAAGGTGTATTACAACACAACTAGACCAAAAACCCTAGAAAATTTAACGTTCTAGGACACCAAACTACTTATCAACCACATGACGACTAACCCAAGCACCCAACGACCGATCAACAAGATGCAAGGGAATAGACGACTAAAACCTTCACACAACACCTTAAATTCCTTGCGCAACAATTCTAACGGAACCCTACCACGACCTCTACACAATATTGGTCATTATCCACGATTAGTTCAATGTGGCTATTCCAATTCCAATCTGAGATAAGTACTTTTGTAAGGAAGAATTCTATCCTTTAAACTGAAACAAGTGTGAACCAGGTCTTTTAAAATAATAAAAAACAGGACTTCTTAAACGGAAAATTTATTTATACCATCCTATCTATACAATAAAGGTGATAAATTTGCCATCTAACCCTAACCTTTAAACTGAACCAATGTAATAAATTGCTATGGAAACTGGAACAAATATGATGAGTTTTTGTCATCATATATCGCTGCCCATAAATTGTTTATTAATATTCACTGACAACAATAATCTAGCTATCGTCATATAAATATATATATCATTGTCTAATATAAGTATGTAAATGTTGTGTAAGGACCAATAATGGTAAGCATTATGTTAAAATGTTGTTATAATGTTGTGTAAAGCATGTTAACGTTGTCTAGTAATAGATGATAGCGTAGATGTAGTTGTCTTTGATGAGTAGCTGTCCAGGGGTAAAAACGCTAGGTGAGCACTGAGTAAAATAAACGAATGGTTGTAAACCTCTAGTCAATACATACAATTAAAAACAATGGGCTTCACCTAGTATTAAGGCTGAGAAGATTTAACATTCAACGAGCTGGGAATTAGCATGAAATTTTCTCTGTCAACCCATTTAAGAAATCGTTGTTTTTAACATAAGATAGAGCCGGCATACAATAATAATTATATATATATATATATATATATATATTTATAAATCGTTGGCAATAAAATCGGGACATCCACAATAGCTCATGCCAGTTGTCTTCCTTATAAATAATATAACAAATCGATATAGGAAATAAATTGTCCATGTTGTCATTAAGGACGCGGTCCTTCAGATAAACAAAAATAGTACCTCTGCTCTAATAATCCGCACACCAAATGCCAGATGCCAGATGCCACGTATTCCGCCGGGTAACTCGCCTTGACGGTGTTGAGTAAGGACTGTGTAGTCCACTGCGTGATAGGGTAAATCACTGAATGATTATTGGGAAATTCGTTGAGTGAACGCTTAGCTAAGTCGTTGTGTATTTATGATGTAAAACAAAAATGTTGTGTGAACACTAAGAAAATTGCTGCTCAACTGTTTCACCTCCACAGATCGGATATCATTACAGGGTTCCTGTAAAAAAAATATAAAATATTGTTCCGAAGTCAAAACGCAATAATAATACTACTCACAGCTAACCCACAAAAAGTTGTCAACGACCATAAGATGGCAATCCTGTGCTAAACAGTGAAGCTATGCTATTAATCAAAGCTATCTATGAAACGTATGGAACAATATAACCTATGAAATAGTTCATAACTAAACAATTATAAAAATAAAACTCAAGATAAAACTAATAAAGGAAATATATTGATATGGCTAGGTAAAAGAAGTGAATTGTTGGGGGAAAATGCCACGAATGTCTGTGTAAAAAAAATACGCCAAGAAGGGGCTGACCAACAACATTGCCCACGCAGTCCACTATTTTACCCACTTAGTCTAAAAAGGCTACCAATAGAATCGCTTCCTATCCCTTCTATGTGTTGTCAACAAAGTTAAAAACACAGGGATTAACAAGGATGTGATTTAACCATCCCAGGCAAGGATTTATCAGTCAACGTAGGCAGAATTTATCAAGAGAATTTCACTGAGTTTTAACATATTATTTCTCAAACAGACTTCGATGGAAATTTGTTGTGTTTGAAGGAGATTTGTTGTGGTTATCATAGAAGGGCGCTGAGTTAATTCGACATCAAGGTAATACATATATTGCAGAGAAAAACAATTCTGAAGCATGAGAACGTAGAGCAATTCGCCTTAAATTAAATCTAACGCAGAGAACAAATTTGCCAGCAATTAAAGTCATAATGCAGAAAAAGAACGCAAGCCAGAAGTATGATAACGTAGGCATAAGGTACAATACAGATCGCAGTGTAAATAGGCAGAGTAACTTCGTCATCCAAGGTAAATAATTGCAGAGGGGAAATCGTGGACAAAATGCATAAAAAAAAACCACATAGTAAATTCGCTAGGAATGCATTAAAAATGCAATCCTAAATCATTTCCAGGAAGGGTATTAAAACACATATTTACTTCGCCAGGAATGCATCGATGCAGGGATCAAACATAGAGGATAATAAGTGGTTCACCGTGGGAAGGGAAAAACAATCACAGAGGTAATCAATCGCAACAAGGCGCAAGACAATCACTCGACCATGAACGATCAAGAGGGCTAGCTAGCTGGGCAGAAACATCCGTCGCTCATCATCGTCACACAGAAAGGAAGGGCATTAAGATCTATAGGTCTATTAACACCAAAGTGACGATTGTCGATACCGCTCTTGGTCGACTGCCCAGGCGAGGACTTTTGAGCTAGGGATGAGGGTGAAGTAAAAAACACAACTTGTCGAAAAATCAATAAAACCATAGGACGGTCATGACATGTAGGGATTGAAATCCAAGAGAACCAATCAACAACAAGCTTAAGGATATGGGGGAGATTCAGTTATTAATTAAAATGCTAGGTCAATTATTTTCTTTATCCAATTAAAATACATAACTAAAATCGTAAAGTATACTAATAATCTACCATGCAGAAATAAATGAAGCATATCGTAGCCCAAGTCGCTCACTCTGAGATGTTGTCTCACATGCTCAATGCAGCTCCCGCTTCTTGACTGGTGAGACTTCACCGGTACCTCCAAGCCAACGCTAGAGGTACTCTTCTTCCCCCTTATCCCCCTGAGCCACAAAGGGGCCACACACACTAACCAGAGAATCAGCAAGGTCCCAACTCGCCTCGCAAGGCCGAGATACCACTCCTCACCGAGTGATCCGGATTATTTTCGACACGAAATGAGAGCGGAGATGGGTATCCCAACTCTCACAATCAAGGCCGAGATACCACTCCTCATCGAGATGGGTATCCCAACTCCCACAATCTAAGTCAGTCAAGTCTGAAATTATGCAGCGTAACGTTATGCATAACTGAAGGGATCCATCATCCTTCTCCTCTCTCCATTATATAAAGTTTTGAAGTCCTTTACTTTCCCAATTTCCCATTTAATTTATTTTTCAAAAATTTAATTCATAAAATCTTGTCCGTACATGTGTCACCCATCCGCTTCATTGCACCTTAATTTAATTTCATTAATTAACTAATTGCTCCTATTTCCCTCGCCCACCTAAAAGAACTCCTAGAATCGCTCCTAGGTGTCCCCATATTCCCTTACAAGTTTTAATGACTTTCCCCCTTACTAATTTACTAGTTGAGTTTAATTTAGAAGGTTCTTAAATGCTATATACCTTACTAAGTTACACTTTTTGCTTTTTCCTTGTGTTTCCCCTTTCCTTTTATGTTTCCCTCTTTTTCCTAGTTTCCTAATTCTTTTAAATTTCCCTCTTTCCCTTTTCCTTTAAAATTCAAATTGCCAGGCGTAGAAAATTAACTTTTTCCCTTTTTCATTTTTAATTAATAAATTTTAATTAGCATAAGTGACAAAAAAATTATTTCCCCCTTTTCCCATTTTTTAAATTTTATCCCCCAAAAGGTTTTTATAAATTAACTGAATTACTTGCCCCATTCAAGACGCACTATGTTCTCCAAGGGTGCCACTCACCTCTTGAATGACTTGGTAAACATCAAAAACCCCTAGAGTCAATACTCCGCTAGGTGATCTTGTGGGAGACTAAGGGCCTCTAAGGAATAAGGCCCCTTCCTTATTGTGCGTCCTTTAGAATCATCATGAGCAACTGTCGCAGTCAGCCCTCACAGCATCGTGAGTCTTCTAAAACCAGGTAGTCGTTAACCTACAGTTCAAGCAATGGCGAGAGTGCTAGTAGGTTGTGGCAGGGCTGTTATCCACACCTCTCCCTCAACGTCTCGGTTAGTCGTGCGTGACCCCTCTACTCCACATGTGAGTCTGGTCGGCAATCTATCATTAGCCTGCATCATCAATGAATCATGTCAAAAATATATCCATAATCATATCATCTAATCAGATGCACAAATGTCATATATACAACAATCAAACCCCAATAGTACACTCCCTGACTTGATCCAGAGTCCAAGGGGTTCCATCGATGCCTCTGCATCCTCAAGGTCCAAAATCCTGCACACTCAGGAAATTCGAATCAATAGCACCTGTCTATGTCAATGTAGTAAAATAACATGTCATCAATTCATAAAACCTCATAATCATAATAAAATGCCCAAAAGTATAATAATCTGGATCACTTGCGAGCAAGTGTCCTCAAAGAATAAGTTTGCTCAGTGCACGCAAGAGAGGGATGTTAAATACACCCCCTCTTGGTCTAAACTTCATCCCAAAGTTTCACAGTATATAAGTGCTGAAACGATATGTATCATAGTATCATAAGTCTATCTATCAAACAAAAATGGAAACTCTTGGTGCATATCATATGCGTCCTCCTAGGTTGTTGAGTGTGGACTATAGTTGTCCCATTGGACATTGACCTCATCTATTGTTCGATGTTGTAGTTTTTGAATTCGATGATCTAGGATGCAGATTGGTTCAGCTATGAGCACCCCCCTTGTTCGATACCTTCAATGAACTCATGTCAATAACATATATAGGATCACTAATATAATGCCTCAAAATAGATATGTGAAAAACATCATGCATACGCCTCAAAGAATCAGGCAAGGCTAGTCGATAGGCCATGGGCCCCTTTCTTTCCATGATCTCGAAAGGTCCCATGAACGTAGGTGAGATTTTATCTCCCTTTCCAAACTTGATCGAAATCTTATGTGGTTTTACCCGCAAGAATACTCGATCGCCAACTTTGTAACTATGGTCGACACGACGCACATCGACATAACTCTTCTGTCGATCCTATGCTTCCTTAATCCTTTGTCTTATCGTTTGCATTTTCTCTTCCATTTCTTGGATTTCTTCTAGTCCCACCAGGACCCTATCCTCAAGTTGATCCCAACTCAAAGGCATATGACATGGTCACCCATACAGGAACTTGAAAGGCACCATCTTAATGATGCTTTGGTAACTATTTTTATAAGCGAATTCCACCAATGGAAATAATTTCTCCCAACACTTTTGTTGGTCCATCATGTACATGCACAACATGTCCTCCAAGGTCTGGTTCGTTCGTTCAGTCTACCTATTAGTCTCTAGGTGATACACAGTACTAAAGTTAAGTTGGGTTCCTAAGGCCTCTTGGAAACTAGTCCAAAATTGTCCAGTAAACACTGATCCTCGATCAGATATAATCCTCTTAGGTAGACCATGCAGCCTCACAACCTCACTGATGACAAATATAGCTATGTCCGATGCCTAATATGTCGTACGCTCAGAAATAAAATGAGCACTCTTTGTCAGAGCGTCGACTACTACGAAAATTGATTTGTGTCTCCTTGCCGTTAGTGGTAACCCAACAATAAATCCATTGAAATAACCTCCCATTTCGATTCCAGAAAAGCATGTGGTTGTAGTAATCCTACTGGATTCAGCCTTTACCTACTGACATTCTAGACATCGGGCCACATAGTTGACCATGTTTTCCTTCATTCCTTTCCATAAGAATAAGGGTTTAAGGTCTGCCCTCATCTTCGTGACTCCCAGGTGAGCTATGTATACTGATCTATGAGCCTCGTTTAGGATCAAGCTCCTCAACTCGTCGTTTGGTGGTACATAAATCCGATTTTTAAACCTCAATAATCCATCTTTGTCAAATGAAAAACCTTCAAATATTGGTATCATCATTGTGTTTTATCTGATAAAATCCTCGACCTCTTTGTACCAGTCATCATTGCACTGTAAAGTTAAAATATTTTCACGTAGATTCATATGAAGAGACAACACTGAAAATATGTGTGGTCTTTGAATAAATGCATCTTCCACTCAATTCATTGTTCCTTTTATGTAAGTAATATTGAAGTCGTACTCTCTAAGTAATTCCTACCAACGTCATTATTGTGCGTTTAGGTTTTTTTGCATAAAGTTGTGCTGTAGTCCACAGTGGTCTGTCTTTAGTTCGAATTTTCTTCCAACAAGGTAGTGTCTCCAAACCTTCAAGGCATATACGATGGCTAACAACTCCAAATCATGTGTCGCATAGTTCTCCTCATGCCTTCTCAGTTTCCTTGATATGTAAGAGATCACTCGACCGTCTTGCATCAAGACTCTGCCTAATCCTTCCTTGGATGCGTCAGTGCATACCAAGAAGTTCATGTGCATTTTAGGGACCTTTAGTATTGGTGTTGTTGTCAACAACTCTTGAGCCTCCCAAATGCTTTCACGCATTTTTCGGTCCAAACAAACTTCTTGTTCTTCTTCTGCAATTTCGTGATCATATTTGCTATCTTTGAAAATCCCTCGACAAACCATCGATCGTATCCTGCTAAACCCATGAAGCTATGCACTTTTGGGACATTCATCGGCGTAGACCATTCCATAATAGCCTCAACCTTTGTTGGATCCATGGTGATACCCTCGTCGGAGATGACATGCCCTAAGTCATGAATCCTCGATAGATACAATGAGCATTTGGACAACTTCCCTTATAATTTGTGCTCTTGCAGACACTGTAGTACCAAGCGTAAGTTCTCGTCATGCTCCTTAGTCATCTGAGAGTAAATCAAAATATTTTCAATGAATACTTGGATGAACTTGTCCAAGTACTCACGGAAAACCTCATTCAACAAAATCATAAATACCCCTAGGGAGTTTGTCAGTCGAAATGGTAAAACTGTAAACTCATAATTCCCAAACCTCATCTTAAAGGTGGTCATAGGGAATTCATCCTCCTTAATCCGTAACTGGTGACATCCTGATCGCAAATCGATATTTGAGAACACCATCGCACCCTTCATCTGATCGAATAGATCATCAATCCTCGGCAACAGATATTGATTCTTGATTGTTTCCTTGTTCAATTGACGATAGTCAATGCAGAGCCTCCACAACCCATCCTTCTTTCATTTGAAAATAACAGGCACGCCCGATGGTGACACCCTTGGATGTATCAGTCCCAGGTCCAACAATTCTTTCATTTGCAATCTCAACTCCTTTAAATCCAAGTTTGACATCCGATAAGGCGTTCTAGATATTGGTTCAATCCCCGGTTTTAGGTATATAGTAAACTCCAATTCCCTCTCCAGAGGCATCCTAGGTAACTCCTCTAGGAAGACGTCCACAAACTCTCTCACCACAGGAAGGTGTTCTAGACCTTCCGCTACTTTATTCTCATTTAATGCAAGGATATCATAAACCTTACATCCCTTGCACATGCTCTTCCATAGCTAGAAGGAAGAGATGAACCTTAGGGAAACTCCCTGGTTCCATCCTACAATCACGCGTCTTTGTCCCTCATCATCGACAAAGCTAAACTATTTCTTATTATAGTTGAGTATCTCCTCTTACGATTTCAACCAGTCCATACCAATAACGACGTCATAAGATCCTAATATCATGACGTACAGGTTGGCCTTGGTGAAAAACTCTCCCAGGTTAAGGGTACATCCCGCAACCTTTCCTCCAACTTTCTGTTTAGATCCCGAGTCCATCTCTATGAAGCTAAACTCATCCTGTTCTACTGCCTTTACCTTAATCATTTTTAGCACTGCATCATAAATGAATCTCTCAGTAGCACCGAGATCTATCAAAATACTAAGGCTCTGGTCAACGACGGTATCTGATGTCTCAAGCACAGTCGACAGGTGCTCTTCTTGCCATTTATTCATCACTGCAAGAATCCAATGGGCCTTTCCCAATCTCCCATGGTAGTGGGTTCGACTAATCCAGATGCTTCGAGCCCTTCCACTGGAAGTAATGCCGGTAATGTGGCTTCCACAGTCCTACACACCTTCTTCAGTCCAGTAGTCTTGGTACCCAAAGTAGAAGATGAATTCTAACAATAAGGCCAAACTCAAACTTATTTGACCTTAATTTTCTGGGTTAAATGGTGCGGAGCATACCAAAGAAGCTCCAAAATGGGCCTCATACTCGGGCACCGTGTGGCTGCCTTGTCCCAAGGCGCTAAACTCGTTGAGATGACTCTCAACGAATTCTTGAGAAATATACATCCCTTGTAACCGTTCCTCAAATAGTTCCCATGACGCATAGTCGATGACCATGTTCAAATGTGGCAGGAGCATCTTCTTTCATAGAAGAGCGCTCCCCTTCAGTTGAAGGACCACCATGTGGACCTTCATGTTGGAGGTCATAATCACGAAGTGTGAAGCACAACTCTTTTCTCTACAACTGTGCCTCGACGAAAAAACCATCTGCGACACTCATGGACTCGAGAACTCAACTCTCTCGAGCTCTCGGTGGATTCTAATGGTACTAGCGAGGGTACGCTATGGACCCTTATGGGTACAGGTGCCCTGGTCTCCTCTCAGTACCGATGGTGAATCAAGGCCCTTCGACATTACCTATAAGGGCCTTGTCATACCATCATCATCCTTTACAACAAGTGAATCCAACCCAAGGAATTTCCCTTCCCCTTGGGGTTTCGACTTGGAGGGTGTGGGAACTTCTAGATCCGTCACACCTCCGTCCACGACACCACGTTGCGAACCTCTATGGCGTCCTATAAATGTGATCAACACATGGACATGTTAAGGTATTTTTTAATTAAAGAAAGTGTTAATACTCATGGGTTTACTACAATGTAAAGCTTGGCAATGCACAGTCGCAGGGTTGAACCCACTCTAATACCATATGTAACGACCCCTTATCGTTACGACTACCAGTGAAGCAGAAAGTGCAATTTTTTTTTTTTTTTTTTTNTTTTGGTTAAGTAGGAAGGTAACGATGAAAATAGTTGAACCACCCTACTTTTGACACACACCACACAAGTAGATCAGGCAAAAAACAACATAACAAACATTATCCCATCGAGAAACCACGTGAAACATGTGGAATTAAGGACAGATAGAAATGACTACCCACCTGACACAAACACGATGATGCCTACAGGTGAAGGTAAAACATCCACCTTCTAGACACAACGGTCTCAATGACCAATAACTAGAACCTCAATGGCATGCAAAACTGATGCCAGAAGGCATTACAACCTGAGTGCCAACAACAACTTATGATGATCAACAACACCCTCAACTGAAAGCATAGACTTTGGCCAAGTTATCCATCGCCTCTATCCAAAAGGGTGCACCATGATCCCCTCATCAGGCATCATGCCTTCACGAGGCGATAGGTGTGGCAGTAACCAAGGCGCATTACAACACAACTAGACCAAAAAACCTACAAAATTTAACTTACTAGGACATCGAACTACCTGTCAACCACATGACGACTAACCTAAGCACCCAATGATCAGTCAACAATATGCAAGGGAATAGATGACTAAAACCTTCAACAACACACTAAATTCCTTGCACAACAATTCTAATGTAGCCTTACCATGACCAGTACACAATATTTGTCATTATTCACGATTAGTTGAATGTGGCTATTCTAATTCCAATCTCAGATAAGTACTTTCCTAAGGAAGAATTCACTATTCTTCAAACTGAAACAAGTGTGAACTAGGTCTTTGAAAATAATAAAAAAACAGGTCTCTTAAACGGAATTTTTTTTTATACCATCCTATCTATAGAATAAAGGTGATAAGTTCACCATCTAACCCTAACCTTTAAACTGAGCCAATGTAATAAATTTCTAAGGAAACTAGAACACATATGATGAGTTTCTGTCATCATATATCATTGTCCATAATTTTTTTATTAATATTTACTAACAACAATAATCTAGTTATCATCATATAGATATATATATATTAGTGTCTAATATAAGTATGTAAATGTGGTGTAAGGCCCAATAATGGTAAGCATGATGTTAAAATGTTGTTATAATGTTGTGTAAAGCATGCTAAAGTTGTCTAGTAATAGATGATAGCATAGATGTAGCTGTCTTTAGATGTGTAGTTGTCTAAGGGGTAAAAACACTAGGTGAGCACTGAGTAAAATAAACCAAGAGATAAGATTTTTGTCTTAAAGTCGGTGGCTGAGAAAAACGAATGGTTGTACAAATCCAGTCAATACATACAATTAAAAATGATGGCATTCACCTAGTGTTAAGGATGAGAAGACTTAACATTCAATGAGTTGGGAATTAGCATTAAATTTTCTCTATCAACCCATTTAAGAAATCGTTGTTTTTAACATAAGATAGAGTTGGCATACAATAATAATTAATTTTTTTTATAAATCGTTGGCAATAAAATCGGGACGTTGTCCACAATAGCTCATGCTAAGTTGTATTCCTTATAAATAATATAACAAATCGATATAGGAAATAAATTGTCAATGCTTTCATTAAGGACGCTCTCCTTCAAATAAACAAAAATAACACCTCCATGATCTTTAGATGTATGCCACCATAACCATAGATATAGATTTTTTCACTTCATCTGATCGGATTGGAGGGGCATCTCCTAAAACAATGAGCTTGGGTTGCAGGGGTCTTCCATCCACTTACTTCATTGCTCATCATCCATCATTCCTTCATAGATCATACTCAATTCAATCCAGTAGTGGATTGGCTTCTTTCATAAAGTAGGACATAAAATACATATAAGGCAACCACTCTAAAATACATAGGACATGCTAATTTTGATCATCCGGCTCGAACAATAACTGGAGGGAGTATATATAACTTCTTTTTCCCATGATGGAAGATGGATTGTAAGAATAGTAACTAATAATGTCTATGTTCAACCATCATTGGAAAATTGATTATTCCACTTAAATGCTCATTACCCAAGTAAGATCACAAATTTGATCATGATCGATATTCCTTTTGGACCATCTTAGTCCTTGTAATTTGTGTTTATCATCATGAATAGACCTCGAATAGACCTCAAAAGTTTTTTCGCATACAAGGTATTGACTTGTTATTGATCCAACCGCTCTCCTTCCTTAGATCCCTTCTTTAACTCCGATAGTTTTCCCATCGAAATGGATGCAAGGGAAATGGATTCATTTTCACACTATGAGAAGGATAAGTAAAGTCATATGGTCCAATTATTAATTATATGAAAATAATACCCCATTGACTGTATCTTACGGAGCCCTTCCTAATACGGATTCGATAATAGATAGACTTCTCTTTGAATGGAACAAACTGACCGATTAGGACAGAGACACATTTCTGATAAGGAAATTGGGACAGAGACACATTTTATCATAAATATTGATGTGGTAGATAGGAGAAAGTATCTGCATGGCCTAATCAATAGTTCAAGTCACACACTCTCATAATCCATCTTCTCCGTATGAAAATCTACTCCAATTATTTGTTTGTATTGGATGAATAATACTCCAAAATAGAATGGAGAAATTCGAGGACCATATTTTCTATTTTCTATGGATATTTCCATTATTTTATAATAAATATTCCTGGCGATGAGATGTTACTGTCGTTACTTAGAACAGTAAGTTATGAATAATTATTTTAAATCTATATTTTCTTTCTATAAAGGACCTGGAATACCCTGCTTACGGATCATTAGAAAGTGCATTGGCATAAATACAACAATAAGAAGGGGTAATATGAAAGTGTGTAAACTATAAAAATGGGTCAAGATAGATTGACCCACGCTAACACTTCCGTGTAATAACTCTACCAAAGGAGATCCTATTACAGGAATAGCCTCAGGCACACCAGTCACAATTTTCACTGCCCAATAACCAATTTGATCCCAGGGAAAAGAATAACCAGTTACACCAAAATATACGGTGAGCATAGCCAAAATTACACCCGTGACCCAAGTTAATTCACGGGGTTTTTTGAATCCACATGTGAGATAAACACGGAATATGTGCATGATCATCATTAGAACCATCATACTTGCCGACCATCGATGGATGGATCGAATTAACCAACCAAATTTCACTTTGGTCATTAGTTATTGAACAGAGGCAAAAGCTTCTGTAACGGTTGGACGATAGTAAAAAGTCATAGCAGAACCAGTAGCTACTTGTACTAAAAAATAGGTAAGTGTGATCCCCCCTAGACAATAAAATATATTGACATGAGGAGGAACCTATTTACTGGTGATATCATCCGCAATCGCCTAAATCTTTAGACTCTCTTTGAACCAATCGTATACTTTATTGAGATAGGTAAACTTAAATTCCCCCTCTGAAAACCGTACATGAGAATTCCCCTTCATAAGGCTTGTACAAGAACAGGAAAATGCATTTGGACACGAATATATCAATTGGGAAAATATTGAGATACTTGATGGTTCGTTGCCTAACTGGCTGGGAAAATGAGGATTATTTGAAACAATCCAGCATTTCTATTGGAATACTTCTATAGTTCCAAAATTTCAAATAGTGCCAAAATTTCAAGTTGGCTCATCCCTATGATAAATTATTATAGGCCCTTTGAACGATCATTTACCCTATTCATGTGATATAAGATCCCTAGAAAAGAACTAATATAGACGATTGATAGGAATTATCTTGTCGAGATCTCAATAGATGAATCAATCCAAACCTAAGATTTAAATTATACCCCGATGATTTTATTGAATCCCCAAAAGGTTCTCTGGGTAATAACCTTTTCATTTTTTCTCATCTGACAAAATATGCTATCTAAGAGAAATCAAATACTATATCATTCTTTGGTCATAGTCGGCATAATTATGAGAGGGGATAGATCCTTCGATTTTTTATAGGAAATACTTCTTTCAAATTATTTATTGGAAGCCTGGTTATGAGGAAATAATAGGTACAAACCATAGTTAAGATCTTCTCGGAACATATCTATGATAGACCTCGTGCTCTAGAGATTCAATATTCTATCAATTAAATATCCAACGAGGTAGGACCATATTTATGAAGATAACAGATCGGTCTTTTGTACTATTAATATGGATCGATTTCAACAAGTCACACACCCATATTCCAAAAATCCTTAGAGAAAAGTAATTACACGATCAAACTATTGGAACAAGATAAGATAAAAACTAAAATCCCCTATTTGATCTGGGTTTGGATCCCTCGGTTCTTTCTTTCTTGGTTAAAGAGATAATCTCATCAGGCGGATTTTGGAGTTCCTCTAGCCCCAACTAACCGAGATCCCATCCAATAAAATGGAAGAATTATAAATCTCCAAGATAATAGATAGGAATACTGCAAATAGAGACATTGCAAAACCCATAAGAGGAGTAGTTCCCCATCTAGGAGCTACTTTACCATATTTTGAATTAAGTAGTTTTAAGGACCTTCCTACATCGATTTATCTTGGTGTGGTTTTGGAAGTATCATCAATGGTCTGTGTAGCCATAGAAACTATTGTATTGGTTTAGATCTGTTAACATGATTATTATATGGTAAACATACCATGATATTGGGATCACCTAATAATGGAAACTGCAACCTTAGTCACCATCTCCGTATCTTGTTTACTTGTGAGCTTTAATGGTTATGCCCTATACACCGCCTTTGGGAAACCCTCTGAACAACTTAGGGATCCTTTTGAGGATCACGAGGACAAATTGAAAGAATGACATTCCCCTATAGGAAATGTCATTCTTTCATTGATGGGAGAGAAAGAATGAAGATTTGGAGAAGCAAAATTATTTCCCCCCTTTATTCGAAATTTTGGGTGGTTCTCGGAAGAAAATGGAAAAAAAGATTATCCCTAGGGTCGGTACCAACAGGAATGTATAAACCAATGCTTCCATAGATTCGATCATAATTTAAAATTATGGAGATAGCTTTCTTACTAATATTGATTAGAGGAAAGATAGGAGCAATATCATACCACTTGTCTCTTAGTAGTTGGATCTCCCAGTTTTTGGAATGCTCCAAATTCTACTCTAGCATCCAAATCCGGGTCGATACCAGCAAAAACATCTCTGAATAGGGTTCTAGCACCATGCCAAATGTGTCCAAAAAGAAAAGGAGAGAAAATGTAGCATGTCCTAAATTAAACCAACCCCTTGGACTACTACGAAAAACACCATCGGATTTTAGAGTAACACGATCTAATTAAAAAATTTCACCTAATTGAGCACATCTAGCATATTTTTTTACTATAGCAGAATTACCAAAACTGACCCTGTCAAGTCCACCACCATAGAACTCAACAGTTCCACCTACTTTTTCAACACTATACTTTGATTCTACCCTCCTAAAAGGAACATCGACTTTCACAATTCCTTCTTTGTCTACCAAAACTACCGGAAATGTTTCGAAAAAGGTAGGCATACGACGTACAAAAAGTTCATTTCCCTCCTTATCTTTGAAGATAGGGTGTCCTAACCAACCAACAACTATTCCATATCTAGTGTTTTGGACACACCTACCAGACTTAGACGGGGGGTGAATGAGTGTGGGGTTCTTTTTCCCAAAACTTCCCTCCTACACAAAAACTCATCAATTAGTATTCAACATTTATTCATTACCCATTGTTGTCATTTATAACCAGTTAGATGTAGGAACATATCAGAAACATATATCAACAATATATCATCAGCAAGTCATCATCACAATGAACACAAAGAACACAAGATGCATGTACAATTTTCTTTTTATTACGGACTACAATCCTTGGGGTTTATTAGCAACAACTAAATAGAGTACAACTCTACAAGAGCACCAGCTCTATATGCAAGACTCAACTTACATTCTCAGTGTTGGCATCATAAGTCACTCATGGATTGCAGCAGGAGTAAGCCCGAGGCCGATCAGTTTAAATGTCACAATTTGTTGATAAAGGGTGATGAATGAAAGTAAACTTAGAACAATATCATTCTAACTCATAAAATTGGACTGGAACAACAAAGACAGATGAGGTCTTTATCTAATTTAAGACAATAATTTTGCATAGTAGTGAGTGAGTGTAGGGAAAACTAAGGGAATAAAGTCTGGTCTAGACATCTGGTCTTCCAACAGCCTTTAAAAAGGGGGGGAAGGTCACAGATATGAGATCGTCTCAGATCTAAGAAACTTCAAGAAAAAATAAGATGATGCAAAACTAATATAATTAAACATACATTATATAGTCATTACAACACCCGACTGAATCATCCATGCCTGGGCTCTTAAGATTCAGAGGAAGAAAGGAGAAGAAGATGTTGGCTTCCATTAAACAAGAAGTCTCAAATATCAATCTATAACTAGGAAACTAGAGGCCTTGTTAAAGCTTTACAGTCAGGAGCTCTTGTCTACCATCCATCCTTACAAAAATACAAAAGATGAGTATAAATACTCAGAGAAACTTGCCACCTTGGCAGCAGAAGGGTAGCTGAAACATTAAAATTCAACCTAGCATGTGTAGGCTCCCCTGGTCAGATGAGGACATCAGATTGGCATGGCTTCTTAGGAAAACATGCACACAGGACGATCTTGGGCAAGCTTCCTACTATAACTTCCATGCCTTACATTTAAGGAGTGAGGCGAGGTTTCAACCACCTCCTCCTACCTTTATTTACCTCTAGCAGGGACTAGGATCGAGGCCGAGCTGAATTGGCACCTGGAGAATGCGGTGACGCCTCCTGCAGCTAAACTTGGCACTTCAACCCTTTAACCAGCTCTTTATATCACCCCAAGTGACCACGGGCCGTGACCCTACACCTATCTTCAAAATCCTTTTCGCATTTCACGTTTTGGCGATTCCATATGCAGTGGAGGAGAGACCCCTTGTCTTTCAAAGTCCCGTTAGCTGGAATGCCGAAATGGCTAATCATTTCGCGTTTCAGGGTTTCTTGATGCAATGGATGAGAGACCCCGTGTCTTTTGAAGTCTCGGTAGCCGAAATGCCGAAATGGCTAATCATTTCGCGTTTCGGGGTTTCCCGATGCAATGGATAAGAGACCCCATGTTTTTTGAAGTCCTGGTAGCCGAAATGCCGAAATGGCTAATCATTTCATGTTTCAGGGTTTCCCGATGTAGTGGAAGAGAGACCTCCTGTATTTTGAAGTCTTGGTATCCAGAATGTCAAAACGACTACTGATGAGATTTTACATTTCTCATTTCAGGTTTCAGAGATTCCCGATGTAGTGGAGGAGGGACCCCTTGTTTTTCAAAGTCTCGGTAGTGAAAATGTCAAAACAACTTTTCACATTTCGCGTTTCGGGGTTTCCCAATGCAGTGGAAGAGAGACCCATTGTCTTTTGAAGTTCTGGTAGCCGAAATGCTGACCGAGCCTGATCAGGCGCCATGTAGCTGAAATCACGAATGATCATTTCATGACTTTGGCCACAAGAGATGAGTCCATGCACTAAGCCTCGTGCAACTCCGCGACTCAATCTTACCTGATGACCGTCGATCTGCTCCATCTATGGATCATCGTCATTGAAAACAAAATGCCCACTCACTTGATTTTAAGCCTGAAATGGACTTCTTCTATGTACTGCGCTTGGCGCTCATGACTGCGGCCTTTGAATAAAACGCATTTGATGGGGTTTTAAACCCCATTTCTACGCATTTACACCAAGGGCCTAAAATCGAAGAGAAACACCCCCCTCAAATGAATTGGCGCTAACATTAGGCTCCATGGGGGATATAGTCATCCCTGCGATGCTCTAAGAACTCCTTTTGTAGTTCCAGTTGCATTATGTTAGGCTATGGAGTCGAGCTCAAAACACCCTACTTAAAAATACATGTCGGTAAGTGAAAATAAAAGAAAAACACACATGCTCGAAGGAGCTTATTTATGTACGGTCCTAAACTAATAAATTGGTTTACATGGGGCTAGGTGAAAGCAAATTTCCACCATAGCCAATCAAGCAACTTCCTGAATAGAAGCTCCTTCCTTCTGTCGATGATCACAAACAGATGGTGTAACCGTAATAGCAGAACGGTTATGCTCTTCAAATCCTCCTTATAGGATGAATTCGAGATGAAATAGGGTAGCTCCAAATTGTGAAGGAAATACAACTCCATGTATTCCTTCACAGGCTCATAGGACCAGTGGAAAACTCCAGAAAATGGGCGACAACAAACCTCCTTTGCTACACAATTGTTCACGTGTGGCTGAATATCTCTGGTAAGCACAGGTGGTTGGATTGCTGATGTAGGATGACTAATCTCAGGCGATGGTTGCTCGCTGACTAGATCTGCACATTCTGTAAACTGCATCTTCGGCTCCTCCTCGTCTTCTCCATGGCTCTCCCAAGGATCGGATTCATAATCATCATAAATAGGGACCATGGGAAATCTCTACTTGTTGTCATGTCGGTTAGTGTCTTCATAGTGATCTAACGTAGAATAAGCTTGCTACTCATTATCACTAGAATATTCATAAAGAAAGGGTTGCCCTTCATTTCTATGATCAACCTCCAAAATATTGATCCCATCAAGAATATAGCTGTCAAAAATATCCATTTCAGGGACAGCGGTAACTGCTTCTTCTGGATGTTCATACATAAGATTTTTGTTTTTAATCCCAGGTAAAAATATATCATGGGCAATCTCTTGAAGGAAAAGAGAAGAATCCTCTTCCACAACCATCTCTTCTTTAAAAACTAGAAGGTCTTTATCATCATAAGTCGGGCTGCTAGGAACATCTACTTCAACTCTATATTCAGGAGAGCCATCTACTATAGACAACATCTGCTCTATAAACTCATAATTCTCACAAGAGGCATGTTGATCTTTATGAACATCTAAAGGAACAGATGTATCTGAAATGATGGCAGATGCTTAAGTGCTAGGGCTAACATAATTAATATCATCCAACGCCTCTACATTTTCATAGAAAATGCTTTCCTCCATAGTAAAAGCTTCATTACAAACATGGTCTTCAGGGCTATAAGAGGCTTTATGAAGCAAAGAAAACTCATCACAACATTTTTCATACAAACACTCAGCTGGGAAGTAATCTTTACAAAATGAATTGAAAGTTGTATGAAAACCTGTCAAAGAATGGATGTTTGCAGAGGGAAGAGATCGACACCAATCAAGAGAATAACCCTTTAATGAATACTTAAAAAGCTTAATCTGGACATATTCATGCATGATATTAAGTCGATGAATAACCTCATGAAAGTCCAGTAAATGCTCAGTTGGTACCTCCAAAATTTTTTCTTGAAATTCAAGGAGGATATATTCCCATTCATCTCTATCTGGCAGTGGATTAGGAAAACCAACTATCTCGGAAAAGTCATAGAAATCCAACCTTTGAGCTAAGATATTTTCCATATCGAATTAGTGGAGTCGTCCACCAATCTTCGGATCATGGAGTATCCAAGTGAAAGATGTGCAACTTTGAATGTGTCTGGTCTTTGTTCACCATCAGAGGCCAGATCCTAATGTCGTGTCCTCCGAGGAAACTCTCAAGCTGAGAAAGCAGCTGCTGAAACCTTCTCGAAAAATCTCCTCTGGGTCAGCTTTCAGGTGTGCTAAAAGTAGCCACAGCTGAAACAGTGAAGTGGAAACAGTGGATTCACCACAGTGGAGTCACTAGGTGCATAGTAACAATCTTCAAGGGTTCTGATGACTGATGCACCTTCGGAATCAGAGACTCAATGTCATTCAATCTTGGGGGAAATCGTCAACTTTGTCCTTGGCAATGGCATTAGAAGTCACTCCTGGATTGCAGCAGGAGTAATCCTGAGGCCCGTCATTTTAAATGTCATGATTTGTTGATAAAGGGTGATGAATGGAAGTAAACTCAGAACAATATCATTCTAACTCAGAAAACTAGGCTGTCACAACAAAGACAGGTGAGGTCGTGATCTAATTTAATCCAGTAATTTTGCATAGTAGTGAGTGAGTGTAGGGAAAAACAAAGGAAATAAAGTATGCTCTGGAGATCCGGTCTTCCAGCAGCCTTTAAAAAGGGGGGAAAAGTCACAGATATGAGATTGTCTCAGATCTGAGAAACTTCAAGAAAAATTAAGATGCTGCAAAACTAATATAATCAAACATACATCATATAGTCATTACAACACCCAACTAGATCATCCATTCCTGGGCTCTTAATATTCGAAGGAAAAAAGGAGAAGAAGTTGTTGGCTTCCATTAAACAAGAAGTCTCAAATATCAATCTATAACCAAGGAACTAGAGGCCTCGTTAAAGCTTTACAGTCGGGAGCTCTGCTCTACCATCCATCCTTACAAAAATACAAAATATGAGTATAAATACTCAGAGCAACTCGCCACCTTGGCAGCAGGAGGGTAGTTGAAACACTAAAATTCAACCTAGCATGTGCAGGCTCCTCTGGTCAGACGAGGACATCAAATCGGCATGGCTTCTTGGGAAAACCTGCACACAGGACGATCTTTGGTAGGCTACTTGCTAGAACTTCCATGCCTTACATTTAAGGAGTGAGGTGAGGTTTCAACCACCTCCTCCTACCTTTATTTACCTCTAGCAGGGATCAATATCGAGGCCGAGTTGAATTGGCACATGGAGAATGCGGCGATGCCTCCTGCAGCTAAAGTCGGTGCTTCGGCCCTTTAACCGGCTCTTTCTATCACCCCAAGTGACCACGGGTTGTTACCCTACACCTATCTTCAAAAACTGTAATGCTCTAATTTAATTATAACTACCATTAATTCAGAACAGAATAGTAAATTAAAAATTTAATCAAAATTCACTTAATCTAGCACATTCAGTCCAATGTTTCCATAAATAAAATTCACTAACAATTTACATACCTCACTCTGCTACTATCCGCCGCTTGATGCTATCCGCCACTTGAACCTGACGATGCTCCTTTGGACACCCCAAAACCAGCCACCCTACCGACTAGTACGCCTAGCCCTAGGACATCAATGGATGTCCTAGCCCTCCGAGCCCAAAACCTCCTCAGCCCCCCCGGTGCACTGTAAATCCCACTGTAAATCAACTCTCCCAAAACTCCAAGTTCTCCCCTCTCCTCGAATGCATGAATGAATATCCCTCCATAATCCTTCTCCACCTCCCTTATTCCTCCTTCACCGCCCCCGCACATTTACTCCCACCTAACTCTTTATTACCCTTATCCCCTTCGTAAAGGCCTTATCCCAATATCAATTGCCTTATCCCTTATTAATTGCCTTATCCCTTATTTATTTGCCTTATCCCTTATTTAAATGTTTCCCTTTTATGTATTGGTTACGTTATCCCCCTATGGGATACGTAACCCCATTTAACATTATATTTTATTTTTAACCATTAATTTAATACTTAATCAATTAATGACTCACTTAATAATTAATCATTCATTAACCCTCATGTACACTATTTAATAATATCCAATTAGAAATATTATTTTATGATATAAATACAATTTAGATAATCTTTAGGATTATTATTAAATTAACCATCTTAATAATTAAGGGTCATTACATACACCCACCCTTCAAGAAACTTCGTCCCGAAGTTAAGGTATCTTATGGTGCAAAGAACAAGAACATGGTTCACACATTCATAACAAATAACCGACATTATTAGTAAGTAAGTCAAGGAAACTCATACATACTAGTATATATGTACAAGAAATGTATGTGTAGCTAGTACATACAATTCTCATACATGTACTAATAATCAAACTGTCATCCTTTAGTACTTTATGTATGCATCCAATCCAGTCAGCAAGACTAGTCTTTTATAAAGACAACAATCAATTTATTGTGTGAGAATTTCTTGAATTACAATTATTTGGTTCAAAATTT
>ML778588.1:1089175-1105116 GCA_009831015.1 Picea engelmannii | reverse complement strand
AGAAGATATAATGCAGATATTTTTCTGAATAAACAGTGTGTATTTAGTTTCTTTAATTTATTTTCTAATTACTAAAAAGTAATTAACTATTGTATCTTTGTTGGTGCAGGTCGATGGGTTACGAAGGGAATTACAGTTCGTGATGAATTCTGTATCCCAACTCCATTATCAGCAGCAGGAGAAGTGGCGACAACAACAACAAGAGATCCTTCTGCAGGCAGACGTGAGCGGGGGCAACAACAACAACAGGAGCAGCGGCATCAACAGCAGATGCGAATCCCTCTGCAAGCAGGCGTGTCGTCTGGATTTTCGCAACCCTAACCTTATATTTTTTTTTGAATTGGATTTCGATATTAATCCACGAGGCAATTTTAAATATATGAATTCTTTCTTCTATGGAAACCTGGAAGGACAGAAACCCTCGATGAGGTTAAGTTTGGCCTGTATTCGGTGGAAGGTATGCATGTAATCACAGTGGAGGGTATTGGGAATCAACGACAGGGTTTGCATCCAGTGCAGGTACTTCCTGTGTATATACGTTCACTGTAGAATTTCATTTCTAATTCGTTGTTTGAATCCCTGTGCACGACTCTTTGGTGTGACGGAATTTAGAAACCCAGTCGACTATGGGCCATGAGAGGCCTAATCAACAGGTTTGTTAAACTGCCTACAATGATATTTGAAACCTCTTTTCACGATTCGAATACTTGTTTTATGAATTGATACAGTTTATCTAGTTGTGTCATGTATTGTAGCAGGAGTTTTGGCCCTTGGAGGTTAAGCGCTTGGAGTTTTGGCCCTTTATTTTCATTAATTATTGCTTTGTCGTGAAGTTGCTATTCTCCTCGGAGACGATTCAGTTACTTCGGATTGCAGAGGCGAGGATGACTACTGCACACAGGATCAAATGATCGGCAATTGGTGTCAATAGTCGAAGGAACTGTAGCCCTCGGTCCATCCTGGCAACTTCTGCATGACGAGTATATCGAGAAAATTTTGAGGTAACATAATTTATCCGACCTTCACATTTTTATTTTTTTTCTCGTTCATCCAGGGTTTTCAAATTTCATTTTTTTTTTTGTCGTGGCAAAGAATTATGATTCATGTTTCAACCTGATTTCGTTTTAAAAGATTTCATTTCCCTCACTACGCTGAAGTTTCATGGTCATAAATGCTAAATTACTTGAAAATGTCCAACCCGGAAACTTTTAGAGACTTTTCCACTTGAAATAAGTAATTAAAATAGGCAAGTATGTTCTTAGACAAATGTGCTTGTCTCCTACATACTATTTTGTAGTGCAGGCCAATTTACAGGTAGTTAACCTAGATGAAGGGGCCAATGCATATAAGCTATTATTTTATTTTTATATATAAGCGGCCAATGCTCTTATTTTATTTTTATTTTTATTAAAGTTCTATGTTTTATGTGTTTTATGTGCAGGTTAAGCTAAGCGTGGCTGGAGTTTCTCAAAAGAATGAAAACTACTCCTTATTTAGGCCCTCGGTTCCAGATTTGAACCAGGGCTCTGATACCAGATGTAATGCTCTAATTTAATTATAACTACCATTAATTTAGAACAGAATAGTAAATTAAAAATTTAATCAAAATTCACTTAATCTAGCACATTCAGTCCAATATTTCCCTAAATAAAATTCACTAAGAATTTACATACCTCACTCTGCTACTATCCACCGCTTGATGCTATCCGCCGCTTGAACCTGACACTGCTCCTTTGGACACCCCAAAACCAGCCACCCTACCGACTAGTACGCCTAGCCCTAGGACATCAATGGATGTCCTAGCCCTCCGAGCCCAAAACCTCCTCAGCCGCCCCGGTGCACTGTAAATCCCACTGTAAATCAACTCTCCCAAAACTCCAAGTTCTCCCCTCTCCTCGAATGCATGAATGAATATCCCTCCATAATCCTTCTCCACCTCCCTTATTCCTCCTTCACCGCCCCTGCACATTTACTCCCACCTAACTCTTTATTACCCTTATCCCCTTCATAAAGGCCTTATCCCAATATTAATTGCCTTATCCCTTATTAGTTGCCTTATCCCTTATTTATTTGCCTTATCCCTTATTTAAATGTTTCCCTTTTACATATTGGTTACGTTATCCCCCTATGGGATACGTAACCCCATTTAACATTATATTTTATTTTTAACCATTAATTTAATACTTAATCAATTAATGACTCACTTAATAATTAGCCATTCATTAACCCTCATGTACACTATTTAATAATATCCAATTAGAAATATTATTTTATGATATAAATACAATTTAGATAATCTTTAGGATTATTATTAAATTAACCATATTAATAATTAAGGGTCATTACAAAAACTCTTTTCGCATTTCGCATTTCAGTGATTCCAGATGTAGTGGAGGAGGGACCCCCTGTCTTTCAAAGTCCAAGTAGCCAGAATGATGAAATGGCTAGTCATTTCATGTTTCAGGGTTTCCTGATGCAATGGGTGAGAGACCCCATGTCTTTTGATGTCCCGGTAGCCAAAATGCTGAAATGGCTAATCATTTCACGTTTTGGGGTTTCCCGATGCAATGGATAAGAGGCCCCATGTCTTTTGATGTCCCGGTAGCCAAAATGCTGAAATGGATAATCATTTCACGTTTTGGGGTTTCCCGATGCAATGGATAAGAGGCCCCATGTCTTTTGAAGTCCTGGTAGCCGAAATGCTAAAATGGATAATCATTTCACGTTTCAGGGTTTCCTAATGCAGTGGAAGAGAGACCCCTGTCTTTTGAAGTCTCGGTAGACAGAATGTCGAAACGGCTCCTGGGGGGCTTTTACATTTCACGTTTCGGGTTTCGGTGATTCTCGATGCACTGGAGGAGTGACCCCTTGTTTTTCAAAGTCTCGATAGCCAAAATGACGAAATGGCTTTTCGCATTTCACGTTTCGGGGTTTCTTGATGGAGTGGAAGAGAGACCCCCTGTCTTTTGAAGTTTCGGTAGCCAAAATGCTGACCGAGCCTGATCAAGCATCATGTAGCCGAAATCACAAACAATCATTTCATGACTTTGGCCACAAGAGATGAGCCCATAAGCTAAGCCTCGTGCAGCTTCGCGACTCAAGCTTACCCGATGACCGTCGATCTGCTCCATCATGTATAAACAACTAGTATACCATAGAAATCATGTCACTACCGAATCACAAGAGTGATGCTCACTCTATCAACCAAATCAACCAAACTGAACCACATCATAGAAGCCATACCAAGAATACCCTAAGCATTCAAAACAAATCAAACAATAGTATCCATCAAGACAATAATGCAACCATACCAGTGTCTCAGTGATAGATCTGAGGCCATAGAATGCAGATCTAGAACTTACTTCATCATCGAAGAGCTTGGTACCAACTCAAACAAAAATCTCCATGATTTTATCCACTCCACGCTCCCTGTACACAGTCAGCCCATGTGTAGACTCACCCTATACATAGACAACCCGTGTGGGCATCAAAAAATAGGGTTTTCTGTGAATCCAAGAATTTTTCCGTCAATATCTCCAACATTGCCGAAACTTTGATGCATCCATGAGATCCTCCTCTCACTCTCTTCCTCAGAATAGATCTTCAATCATGCTCAAGAGATCCACATCAACAAGATTCTCTCACAAGAATATCTCCATCAATACTCCAAAAGATATTCACAAGAAGCTCTCCATTGATCGACAAAAAGGATTCTTACTAAAAATGTGCATTTTACAAGAGATCCTAGCTTATTATTTATACTTTCATGTTCTAGGTCACGTAACCCATTTTAGGTTACTTAACCCATTTCTAGGTCACTTAACCTATTTTCCTTATTTTAGGGTTAACCACTTTCCATGAATAGAAAGTTCTCCAATACTTTATCATTTAAATATTCGTTCTTGATTTTGTCACTTCATTTTATCATTTAAATAATCTTTCTTGATTTTGTCACTTTACTTTATCATTTAAATAATGATTTCTTCTTTTCAAGCACTTTGACGTCTTTGAACTTTTGGGGCTTCAAACCATCATATGGGGGTCCTTCAACTTCGTAGAGCCATAAATCTCAAACTGTGAGTTATGTGACGTTCCACATACCACCAAAAATGGCATGACAAGCACTATCCATCTAGGATAGTTTCACCAACAACTTCATTGATCTTCATCTCATTATTCCACATATAAGTATGGGTACTCCAACCATTCTCCTAGGATAAATCAATCTGTAAAGCGTCTTCCCGTGAGGGATTTCACCATAAGGGGACCACTTTGGAGTTCATCCATTTGTGCACCTTATCAGCCATGATAAGATAATAATGATTCATCTTTGCATCAATTCACCACTGCATCATATATATAAACTATGCATCATGTATCAATGAAAACTCATTGATCCATGTTCATCAATGCATCATATCAATGATCCAATTTATCAATTGGTTTCCACTTGGACATATATCATTCTCATCAAGGGCATCATATCAATAATCCATCTTTATCAATTGGTTTCCACTTTCATTCTCATCAAGGGCATCATACCAATGATCCATCTTTATCAATTGGTTTCCACTTGAACATCTATCATTCTCATCAAGGGCATATTCATTGTTCATCAATCATCAATCAATCAATTACCTGACATCAATCAAACCAAACCATTTACATCAATGACATATGATCCAACAATCTCCCAAATAAAAAAACCATTGGCATTAATGACAACACGATCCAACAATCTCCCCCTTTGGCATTGATGGCAATACCAACATTGATGTCAACTCCAATTACCAATTATTGATGTCAACATGTAGACAAGGAATGCTCTTCATCAATAGTCAATGTGACTATCTCTCCACATCAATCTCTGCCATCAATAGACATCAATCACATCAATGCGATTATCTCTCCCCCTTTGACATCAATGGAAAAGGGCCATTCTCCTCTTGAGGCGGCTCCCCCTGTATTGTTGCCGCTATATAATCTCTCCCCTTTTGAACAAGGGATATCAATTTGATGTAATGCTGAAAATACATCAAACATGCTCCCCCTGTGACCATCGATCCCCCGGGAATTATGCCTCTGTGCTCTTTCTTCAAATATAGGTCTCTTTTCTAGGTATGTATCTGATAAATGTCTCCTCCTAGAATCATGGGAAGAAGAATGACTCACCCTAAGGGCATCTCTCCCCCTATCTTCTCTTGAATATGAACAATATGCTACCATATGACGATCCTTGGACCTGTTCATGCATCCGACTTGTGTTATACCATTCATCATGAAACAAAATATATGTCAACAATGAAATAGAGAATCATGAACAATTATCCACCAAGTGCATCATGTACCAAAATGTGCCCACCATGAACAACACCCATGTACATCAACCATGTACATCAACAATGTGCCAAAATATATTATCCATGAAATGTATCCACCATATGCCAACACGTGCATCTACCAATATGCCAACATGTGTGGTGCCGACGCCTCGCTACCTCTCAACCCGTAGGTCGGAAGGCCACGTTGACGCAGGATGTTTTCTTTCTCACGACCTGAAGAACACTAATCGGTCTTTCTATTTCCCTATCAGGAAATTTGCACCCACAGCAAACTCTCCACAGGATCCCCTCTTTAAAATCAGGAGATCGGACTTCATGACTTCGCGAGGTCAGTGGTCGAACATTCGACCCTCGAATCCCCGATATCCGATGACAGTCAACACTGACCTTTTCCTATCGGGATTTCCTCTATTGCGATTTTGGTACTCGCGATGTCGAGTAGTTTGTATCCCCAACTTCCAATTCTTGATACGCCGAAACTCTGACACATGCGCGAGTTTGACTTTTCAACACCCCGTCACCTCTATCGGGATTTTGAACTTCATGGTATCGCGAATCCAGATGCAAATGTTTCGGGACTTCTCGCCACGAAACCCTGAAATAGCGTGCCACCTATCCACCTCTCTGACCCTTGTGGCCCCACACTATTCCTTAGCCATCGGGATATCACATATCGCGATTTCACGATTCCCATTGCACTATTACGGAGTTTCAACCCACGAAACCCCGATATGATAATCCACGAGTAGATTCGATGGTATTTTTTACTCGGATCTACGGTTCTGCCCCTCCTAAGATTCGAACCCTTCGACGCTTCCACGATAACTTTCCCGTTTCTCCCTGAGATCTGATGGCTCATAAAAACTTGTGGATTCTCCTTGAAGAATTCCGATCATCCATCCTTCCTTGGCGATTTCAGCAAATGACCAAGTGTTTCTCCGTGAAATTCTTCCACCTGCAACGTAAATTTACGATGCCTGCTTGATTCTTCCAGTCGTGACTCCCCTGCACTGTCCTTCAACAATATTAAAGGCCTTATCCTTCCTGAGCTTTCTTGTAACTCCGAGCCTTAGAAAATACTCCTTGTGCGCACTCCTTGCGGCAACCTTTCAACACATCTAAGTGATGAAATTTTTTCGACCCTGCGCACTCCTGCAGTAGCAGTCTCTAAATGCTCCACTCAGGTTCGCAACCCTGAAGCTTCACTTGGCCTGCGCACTCGTTGCACGGCTCCTGTGCTCTTGTACTTCTGAGGAAATGATAGCAAAAGTAAAACTATCTGAGCTTCAGAGACGTAACCCTGAATTCTTGTCAATGCACTCCTTGCGGACACTTCAACTGCACTCCTTGCAGGAATTCTTACTCAGATAGAGAAACAATTGAAACTCATTCCATTATCCCTTCAGAATTGAAACTTAAACATGTAATCATATACACAACATATAAAGAAAATGTGTAACAGGAAGCAAACATTCATGAGCATATCATTCAACATCAACACACAGAGAACCAACACAAACCATGAATTTGAATCAACTCTTCTATAAATCCAAGTATCTGTACATGGGTGTTCTTACACAGCTTCTCTGCTTCTTCTCTATGCTCAAATGCTTCATACTAATGTTACAATACACAATGAGGGTGTCTATATCACGTTTCCCTCTTGCGCTCTAAACTGTCTAATCTGGAATTAAATTCTATCTACCTACATTAACTACCTTAAATGCCTTCTACCTACTAAGGACAAGAGCTAATGGCTCAAGGTCCATTTACAATACACAAGTGTGTCTCATCTTAATGGTTCATTTAAGATTGCGCAACAACTTCAAGGTAATTTCAAAATGTGTGTTGGCGCTTGTCCAGCTGTGTCTTGCTTCCGCGCTGGCTCGCTTGATGTGTTGGCAATGCTCCTGCATCATCCTCCCTCACTTGAAACTTTTCATGGGCTCCTTTCCATGAGCTCACACACAGTCTTTCCATGCTTCTATATCTCTACTTCACTTTCCTAGCTGGCATCTTCAACTGGATGGTTCTTCCACTTGACCAGATACTCAAAATATTCTTTTTGCTTGGTCTTTTTGCTTACTCTCTTGTCCAATATGCACTCCATCTGTGGCTTCTATGCAACTGGCATATGCTTTGTCCACTGGATCACTGGCTGCTCATATTCAGTCCCTGCTTCCTCATATTTATATGGGTACAAATCCGAGATGTTGAATATCAGAGAAATTTTGATTCCATCAGGTAATTCAATCTCATAGGCATTCTCCCCAAATTTCTTCAAGACCCTACATGGCCCGATTTTCTTCATCTTTAACTTGTTATATGTCCCTCTCAGGAATATTTCCTTTCGCAAATGTGCCAGAACCAAGTCACCAACCTCAAATTGAAGTTGTCTCTTATGTTGATCGGCTCTGCGCTTATACTCCTGGATTGAATTCAGCAGTCGCTCCTTCACCTGGCTGTGAAGTTCCTTCATCACCTCTGTGAAATCTTCTGCACTAGTGCTCCTAGTCGCAATCTATTCTGAATTCCTCAGTTCTGAAATTCCTCTCGGTTGCATGCCATAGACAATTTGGAATGGACTTTGCCCTGTGCTTATGTTAACTGAGTCATTATAAGCAAACTCTACCTGTGGTAATATGTTGTCCCACTGGCTGTGGTGCTCTGTCACCAAGCTTCTCAGTAAGTCTCCCAGAATTTTGTTCACCACTTCCATCTATCCATCCATCTGAGGATGATAAGATGAACTCAATGATAAGTTAGTTCCCATCTTCTTCTATAAGGTCCTCCAAAAATGCCCTATGAATTTTGTTTCTCGATCTGAAACTATACTTCTCAGCAACCCATGAAGTCAAATGACCTCTTTGAAAAACAGGTTCGCAATGTGAGTTGCGTCACTAGTTTTCTGACATGGAATGAAGTGTGCCATCTTGGAAAATATATCCACCACCACAAATATTGAATCAACACCTCTTTGTGTTCTTGGCAACCCCAATACAAAATCCATGTCGACTGCATCCCACGGCCTCTCTGGTATGGGCAATGGTTGGTAAAACCCATCATTCTACTTCCTTCCCTTCGAATGATGGCAAATTTTGCATCTATCCATGAATCTCTTGACATCTTCTCACATTCCTGGCCAAAAATATGACTCATTCAACTTTGTGAACGTCTTGTCATGGCCAAAGTGCCCTACCAATCCTCCACTGTGTTTCTCCTTCAGTAGATTCTCCCTCATGGATCATTTAGGAATACACAGTTGATTGCCCCTGAACAACAATCCTTCCTGGATCATGTACTCTATCCATTGTCCTCTGTCTCTGAGAATTGGATTCTCAGCTGCTTCATACGCTTCCTTAAAATATGGATCATCAACGTACATGTCCTTGAGATCATCAAAACCCAATGTTTTGACTTTGAACTCCTGCAATAGCAAACACTTCCTGCTCAAAGCATCAGCCACTTTGTTAGCAGTACCAGAAATATGTTTAATCACGAAAGTGAAATTTTGCATATACTCAACCCATTTGACATGTTTCTGATTTAACTTCTCCTGTTGAGTCACAAACTGCAGTGCATGGTTTTCACTGTACAAGACAAACTCCTTCGGAATCAAGTAATGCCTCCATTTCTTTAATGCCTGGATGATATCATAGAACTCCTTATCATAAGTGGATTACTTCACTTTCACCTCATTCAGCTTCTCGCCGAAGTATGCTATCGACCTATCTTCCTGACTCAAGACTGCCCCGATTGCAAATCCACTTGCATCGCATTTCACCTGAAATGTCTTCTAGAAATCTGGCAACACCAAAACTGGTTGTTCCGTGATCCTCCTCCTCAACAGATTGAAAATATTTTCAGCCTCTTTAGTCCAGTGAAAAGATTTATGTCTTTTCTTCACCGTATCCATCATCGTTGCGCTAATTCCACTGAAATTCCTGATGAACCTCCAGTAGAAACTAGCCAATCCGTGAAAACTTCTCACCTCAAAAACATTCTTCAGTGATGGCCAATTCTTGATCACTTCCACCTTATCTAGATCCATCCTCAACTCATTTGCAGAAATAAAAAATCCCAAGTAAATGAGTTATGTCTTCATGAATGAGGACTTCTTCATATTTATCAACAACTTCTCCTACTGTAACTTCTGCATCACTGTAGCCAAATGCTTAAGATGCTCTACCACTATCTCACTAAAAACAAGTATATCATCCAAGTACACAATGACAAATTTCCCGATGAACTCCCTCAGGACTTCGTTCATCAACCTCATGAAGGTACTCGGCACATTTGTTAAGCCAAACGGCATAACAAGCCATTCATACGAACCCTCATTTGTCTTGAATGTGATAACCTCTTTTCAAATCAATCTTTGAAAAATACTTTTCTCCACTCAAGCAATCCATCAGATCATCCATCCTCAACAATGCAAATCTATACCTGATGGTTATCTTGTTGATCACTCTTGAGTTAGTACACATCCTCCAACCTTCATCTTTCTTCTGACTGAGTACTGTTGGAATGGCACATGGACTCAAGCTTTCTCTGACTAAACCTTTGTCCAATAACTCCTGGAATTGCCTTTTAACTTCTTCATTCTCTTGCGACATCAACCTGTATGCGGCTTTGTATGGAAAACTTGCTCCTAGTATGAGATCAATATGATGGCTCACACTTTTCATCGGTGGCAATGAACGAGGTAGTTTGTCCACTATGATGTCAGTGAACTCTTCCAGCAGTTCCTGAACTTCTTCTGGTAAATCATCCACCCTTGTACTAGTCAGAACAATCCTAGGCTTTCTGACCACAATGAACTGTGGATCCTCCTTCTTCTTAACCGCTGTAAGAAGTTCCTTCCCACTCATGAGAAGTACTATGTTGCTTACTTCTGGCTTCACTTCCTTATCCTTAATTGGAAGAAACATGTGTGTCCTCCCATTCTTCTCTAGGGTGTATGTGTTCATTCTCCCATCATCAATCACATTCCTATCATATTTCCATGGTCTACCCAGCAATAGATGACAAACATCCATAGGAATGACATCACATAATATCTTATCATTATATCCTCCTATCTTAAATTCAACTAAACATTGTTTAGTGACTGTTACCTGGTGTCCTTTTTGTAGCCACGAAACTATATATGGGCTTGGATGATCAATCATCTCCAGCTCCATCTTCTCTACCATCTCTGTAGAAACGAGATTATCCGTGATACCACTGTCTACAATGACCTTGCATACCATGTCCTTGGTCTTGCAAGCAGTCCTGAAAAGTCTAGTCCTTTGGACTGAACTCTCCACCTCTTTCTCTGGTGTCAAAAGGACTTTTCACATCATCAGTGATCTTCCACCTTTAGCGTCTTCCGCCTCATCATCCCGCTTATGTGCCTCGATGATGTGAGCTTCTCCAATCTCTTTCTTCTTGTCTGGACACTCGTAAGACTTGTGCCAATTATTTCCACATGTGAAGCATATGATTACTCCACCTCTTCCTCTTCCTCTGCCTCTAGTACGAGGAAAAGTGTTGTTGTCAGCATAATCTCCTCTCTGCTCATTATGCTTCCCTCTCGGTTCAGCATATTGCTACCCTTGCTGTGAGGTTCCACCTCTCTCTGTTCGAGTCTGAGGTTTCTTCCTGTCCTCCTTGGGCTTCTAGTATTTGTCCTGGGCAACTGATTTCCCTCTGGGATGACTTTTGCCTCGGCCTCTCTGACTCTATTTTTGGCTCAGCTTCTCTTCTGCTTTCAGAACCATCTGATAAGCATCTTCCACCATTCGTATGGTTACCATGCTCATCTCATCCTAAATATCATATCTCAGGCCATTCATGTATCTGGAAACCTTTTCATCATCACTCTCCTGATGACTTGCCCTGATGTTCAGTTTATAGAATTCCTCAGTGTATTCTTTCACTGTCATCAGCTTCTGTCTCAGGTTCTACATCCTCCTGAACAGAGTAATTTGATAATCTCTAGGGATGAATTTTTCCTTCATCTTCGCAATCATTCTATCCTAGTTCTTGATCTTCTTCTTGCCCTTGCAGCGTCTGTCAGCTTGTAGTTCATCCCACCACAATGCTGCATGTCCTTTCAATCTAGTGACATTATGCTTAACCTTCTTGTCTTCCTCGACGTCTTCATAGTCAAAGTATGTGTCTAGAGCTCTAATCTAGTCTAGAAGCTCCTCTGCATCCAAGTTTCCCTCATAAAATGGAATGTCCATCTTCTCTCTTGCACACATCCTTGCAATAGCTCTGATCAAATGTTCGTTTGATGCATCTTCGGCTGCAACTTCTTCTTCACGTTCAGCCTCAACTTCGCTTTCAGAATCATTAAGATCCCCCACACCGACTGTGCGTCTTTGCACTGTCTCCATGTCTTCGAGTCTAGCTCGTAGATCACGCATCTCTCTCTCCATAACTGGATCTGTCATCTGCCTACCCCATCTCCTCGGCATTTCCCTATCCTATGGATCGGGTGTCTGCATGTCCCTTCTCCTAGGCGGCATGGGGAATTCTCTTTCTTCTATGCTACATAAAGCAAAGAATCTTTCTGTGCTCTCATACCACTTTGGTGTCGATGCCCCGCTACCTCTCAACCCGTAGGTCGGAAGGCCACGTCGACGTAGGATATTTTCTTTCTCACGGCCCGAAGAACACTAATTGGTCCTTCTATTTCCCTATCGGGAAATCCTCACCCACAACAAACTCTCCACGGGATCCCCTCTTTAAAATTGGGAGATCGGACTTCACGACTTCGTGAGGTCATTGGTCGAACATTCGACCCTCGAATTCCCGATATCCGATGACAGTCAACGCTGACCTTTTCCTATCAAGATTTCCTCTATTGCGATTTCGACGCTCACGATGTCGAGTAGTTTGTATCCCTGACATCCGATGCCTGATACACCGAAACTCTGACACATGCACGAGTTTGAATTTTCAACACCCCGTCACCTCTATCGAGATTTCGAACTTCGTGGTATTGTGAATCCGGATGCAAATGTTTCGGGACTTCTCGCCACAAAACCCCAAAATAGCGTGCCACCTGTCCACCTCTCTGACCCTTGTGGCCCCACACTATTCCTTAGCCGTCGGGATATCACGTATCGCGATTTCGCAATTCTCGTTGCACTATTATAGAGTTTCAACCCACGAAACCTCGATATGATAATCCACGAGTAGATCCGATGGTCTTTTTGACTCGGATCTATGGTTCTGCCCCTCCTAAGATTTGAACCCTCTGACACTTCCACGATAACTTTCCTATTTCTCCCTGAGATATGGCGGCTCACAGAAACTCATGGATTCTCCTCGGAGAATTCCGACCGTCCGTCCTTCCTTGGCGATTTCAGTGAATGACCAAGTGTTTCTCCGTGGAACTCTTCCACTTGCAGCGTAAATTTACGACGCCTGCTTGATTCTTCCAGTCATGACTCCCCTGCGCTATCCTTCAACAATCTCGAAGGCCTTATCCTTCTTGAGATTTCTTGTAACTCCGAGCCTTAGAAAAGACTCCTTGCGCGCACTCCTTGCGGAAACCTTTCAACACGTCTAAGTGATGAAATTCTTTCAACCCTGCACACTCTTGCAGCACTGGTCTCTAAATTATCCACTCAGGTTCGCAACCATGAAGCTTCACTTGGCCTGCGCACTCCTTGCACAGCTCCTGTGCTCCTGTACTTATGAGGAAATGATAGAAAAAGTAAAACTATCTGAGCTTCAGAAACGCAACCCTAAATTCTTATTGACGCACTCCTTGCAGACACTTCAAATGCACTCCTTGCCGGAATTCTTACTCAGATAGAGAAACAATTGAAACTCATTCCATTATCCCTTCAGACTTCAGACTTCAAACTTAAACATGAAATCATATACACAACATATAAAGAAAATGTGTAACAGGAAGCAAACATTCATGAGCATATCATTCAACATCAACACACAGAGAACCAACACAAACCATGAATTTGAATCAACTCTTCTATAAATCCAAAAATTTGTACATGGGTGTTCTTACACAACTTCTCTGCTTCTCCTCTATTCTCTAATGCTTCATACTAATGTTACAATACACAATGAGGGTGTCTATATCCCATTTCCCTCTTGCGCTCTAAACTGTCTAATCTGGAATAAAATTCTATCTACCTGCATTAACTACCTTAAATGCCTTCTACCTACTAAGGATGAGAGCTAATGGCTCAAGGTCCATTTACAATACACAAGTGTGTCTCATCTTAATGTCTCATTTAAGATTGCGCAACAACTTCAAGGTAATTTCAAAATGTCTACTGGCGCTTGTCCAGATGTCTCTTGCTTCCGCACTGGCTCGCTTGATGTGTTGGCGATGCTCCTGCATCAATGTGCATCTACTAATTATGCCAATCATGTGCATCCACCAATATTCCAACCATGTGAATCTACCAACATGCCAAACAATGTATCATATCACTCATGATACGTCTCACTCATGAACCAAGTGCCACAATCATGTATCAAACAAATACCAATGTTTTGAAAATCAAGTAATACCATATATGAGTGTACTACTATGCACCAATACCACAAAATGGTGAGTCCCATACATGTATGTCAAGTCCTCCATAAAACATGTGCCAATCATCCAACCATATGTCTCAACAGATAGCCCGATCCATATGCAAAATGCATGCACCATGATATCAACATATGCTTCCAATAACACATCATAAAATATACCAGCCATGTACACCACCATCATCACAAAATGATTAATCCCAGTAGATCAACATCAATCCATACTCTTGGGTTAGTGCCATGCACGGAATATTTATTTTTATTATACCATTGTGTGATATCACCATGAAAACTTGCGGCAAACAGTGTCAGAACCTGCAATAAACAATGTCAGACCCTGGAGTATAGAGTTATACCATCACATCAAACTCCGAGCCATGTGCATTGCATTTTTTTTCAAGGATTTTCAACATACACATGGCCTGATGCACAACTGAGAGCGTGTGTACGCGACCTATTCAAGGTTAGAATGCGTGTACACATGACTGCCACCACTGTTACCTACGTGTGCCTTAGTAAATGACACTTTTGAACTTCCCTTCAATCTTTCATTCTGATCTAGCTGCTCTGTCTTCTTCACACACTTTTGTAGATGACCCTTCTCTTCAGAACTTGAGATCTGAGTATCAATATTTTCAAAGATGTCTCCCTTTCTTACTTCATTCCTCCTTATAGCAATGCTATGTGATGTCCTCATCATGGAATTTCTTCTTGTGTTCCAACACTCCTAGGATTTGTGGCCAAATCCACTACAGTTGTAGCATCTCATGGAGTTACAATGAACAACAATGTGTCCTACTTGATCACATCTCCAACACCTTATGGTGTTATAGATTCTTCCATTATATCTTCTTTCATAATATCTACACTCAAAATATTTTTCATCATATCCATTACATGAATAACAATACCCATGAAAAACACTTTCATGCCTTTGCTTTGGTGTCCCAAGAATGACTTCTTGATGTCTTCCTTGCTTTTTTCTTTTGAAATTTTCTTTGCCTTGTGTAGATGGTTGTTTTGCAACATTGTCTTCCTTCTTTGATGGACTTACCTCATGCTTCTTTGAGGTGCTTTCTTCAACATGTTTATCTTCTCCTTTGTATCCAAGACCTAATTTATCACATGATGGTCTTTGACATTCCAAGATCTCATCCAATATTCTTGAGCTATTCAAGAATTTGTTTGACTTTTCCAACTTCTTTCTAAGGTCAAAAATTTCAACTTCTAATTTGCAACATGAGTCTTCCTTTTGATTTATTTTAATCTTCAATAGTTCCTCTATTCTTTTGGATTCTTCAATTTGGGTCTTGAGATGGACAATAGTTTCAAAACTTTTGCTAATCTCTTCTTCTACATTCATATCTTCTTTTCCATCTTTTAGTCTTGTGATCTCTTATTCCTTTTCTTCTAATTGAGTCTTATTGCTCTCTTCTTGTTCCTTGATATTTTCTTTTAACTTCAAGATGTGCCTTAGACTTCTCCTAAGAAACTTCTTAGTGTTATCTGAAAGATAGTTATAGTCTATATAATAATGATCACTTCTATATGTATATAAACCCTCTTCAATTTCCTTTTGAAGTTTTAATAGATTTCCTTCTATTCTTTTCATGGGATAAATACCATCAAACTTTACACAGACTGTTTCTACATCTTCTTATTCACTTGTAGGGAAAAATTCATCATCATCATTGCAATCAAGGGTTTTTGAGTGTTCTTTACCTTCATTTGAAGTATCGTTACTTTCTTCCTTTTTGCCAATATGAACACATAATTATTTGCCTTCATCTTCAAGATCTTCCTTTGTGCTATTATCACTTGATTCTTTATCTTCACTTGAAATGTTTTCAAAATCACATTTAGAAATAATTCATTCAAGAGATTTTGATTATTCTTTACCTTTGATGATCTTGATGGAGTGGTCTTCAATTTCTTCTTTCTCTTACTTGCTTTGATATGTCTCCTCTAGATTTAGCCATAGATCCTTGGCGGAAGTGCATTGTCCCATGCTCTCTTTGATAGGGCTTGAGAGTCCAC
>ML778588.1:1063425-1089075 GCA_009831015.1 Picea engelmannii | reverse complement strand
CATTCAACATTTATTCATTACCCATTGTTGTCATTTATAACTAGTTAGATGTAGGCACATATCAACAACATATATCAGCAATATATCATCAACAAGTCATCATCACAATGAACACAAAGAACACAAGATGTATGTACAATTTTATTTTTATTACGGACTACAATCCTTGGGGTTTATCAACAACAACTGAATAGAGTACAAATCTACAAGAGCACCAACTCTATATGCAAGACTCAACTTACATTCTCAGCACCAACTGAGATGAGGAAACAATCCTCAACATATATCAATCTGTCAATAGGTACATGACCTATCAGTAGTGCAGCCCACATGTGCATGCGCCCTAGCTCACTACAGCCCACGTGTGAACGCGACCATTGTATAATGTAACAAGTGTATGCTTCTAAGCAACTAGGGTTTTGCTTTTCTTCACATGGTCAGATCCTCTACAACCTGCAATCACTTTCTCTTATGTCTTCCACTGTCCAAACTGACCCATAGCCAGTCACAACACATCCAAGCTCTCCAATAGCTTTCTCATTCTCCACAACAAATCAATATTAATGCTATCTCAATCATGTATAAACAACCAGTATACCATAGCAATCATGTCACTACTGAATCACAAGAGTGTTGCTCACTCTATCAACCAAATCAACCAAACTGAACCACATCATAGAAGACATACAAAGAATTCCCTAAGCATTCACAACACATCAAACAATAGTATCCATCAAGACAATAATGTAACCATACCAGTGTCTCAGTGATAGATCTGAGGCCATAGAATGCAAATCTGGAACCTGCCTCATCATCGAAGAGCTTGGCACCAGCTCAAACAAAAATCTCCATGATTTTATCCACTCCACACTCCCTGTACACATTCATCCTGTGTGTAGACTCACCCTATACACAGACATCCCAGGTGGGCATAAAAAAATAGGGTTTTCTGTGAATCCGAGAATTTTGTCGTCAAGATCTCCGACATTGCTGAAAATTTGATGCGTCCATGAGATCCTCCTCTCTCTCTCTTCCTCAAAATATATCTTCAATCATGCTCAAGAGATCCACATCAACAAGATGCTCTCACAAGAGTATCTCCATCAATACTCCAAAAGATATTCACAAGAAGCTCTTCATTGATCCACAAAAAGGATTCTTACTAAAAATGTACATTTTACAAGAGATCCTTGCTTATTATTTATACTTTCATCTTATAGGTCACTTAACCCATTTTAGGTTACTTAACCCATTTCTAGGTCACTTAACCTATTTTCCTCATTTTAGGGTTAACCACCTTCCATGAATAGAAAGTTCTCCAATAATTTATCATTTAAATATTCCTTCTTGATTTTGTCACTTCATTTTATCATTTAAATAATCTTTCTTGATTTTGTCACTTTACTTTATCATTTAAATAATGATTTATTCTTTTCAAGAACTTTCACTTCTTTGACCTTTTGGGGCTTCAAGCCATCATATGGGGGTCCTTCAACTTCATAGATCCATAACTCTCAAACTGTGAGGAGTTATGTGACATTCCACATACCACCGGAAATGGCATGACAAGCACTATCCATCTAGGATAGTTTCACCAACAACTTCATTGATCTTCATCTTATTATTCCACATACAAGCATGGGTCCTCCAACCATTCTCCTAGGATAACTCAATCCGTAAAGCGTCTTCCAGTGAGGTCTTTCACCATAAGGGGACCAATTTTGAGTTCATCCATTTGTGCACCTTATCAACCATGATAAGATAATAATGATTCATCTTTGCATCAATTAACCACTGCATCATATATATAAACTATGCATCATGTATCAATGACAAATCATTGATCCATCTTTATCAATGCATCATATCAATGATCCATCTTTATCAATTGGTTTCCACTTGGACATATATCATTCTCATCAAGGGCATCATATCAATGATCCATCTTTATCAATCGGTTTCCACTTGGACATCTATCATTCTCATCAAGGGAATCATATCAATGATACATCTTTATCAATTGGTTTCCACTTGGACATATATCATTCTCATCAAGGACATATTCATTGTTCATCAATCATCAATCAATCAATTACTTGACATCAATCAAACCAAACCATTTACATCAATGACATATGATCCAATAATATCCCAAATAATCAAACCATTGGCATCAATGACAACATGATCCAACACATTGTCCATCGCACCTACTCTGAATAACCCCCCTTTAGCTGGATTATTACCAATGTAATCATAAAAAGCGAGTTTTTTGGGAATTTTTGACCAAGCTTTCGATAGGCTCAAATTTTCGGCCAGACCAACACAAACCTGTCGATCTATTTCTTGTTGGAAGTATCACTGATCCCACTAGTAATGAGTGGGACCAAATAATTTGACCGGAGTAGTTTCAGAGCCATACCACATGGTTCCAGCAACAATGAAATCTACAAAAAACACAGTAGCAATACTGCTGGAGAGGATCGTTTCAATATCCCCCATGCGTAATCCTATGTATAAACATTGGGGAGGACAAACATTAAGATGGAATAGACCTGCTAATATACCCAATATACCTGCTGCAATATGATGAGAAGCTATTCCTCCCAGAACAAAAGGATCAAAACCTTCTGCTCCCCATGATGGATCCACTGGTTGTATTTTTCTAGTTAGTCCATAAGGATCAGACAACCATATCCCAGGACCACACAAACCCGTTACATGAAATTATCCAAATTCAAAACAAGCTACTCCTTAGAGGAATAAATGAATTCCAAATACTTTTGGCAAATCTAAACAAAGTTTTCCTGTACGTTCATCACAAAATATTTCTAGATCCCAATATACCCAATGCCAAATAACTGCCAAAAGGCACAAACCAAAAAACATTATATGTGCCCCAACCACACCTCCATAACTCCAAATACCAGGATTAATTACGGTTTCTCCGGTAATGTTCCATCCACTCCATGAATCCTTTATTCCCAAATGATTCATAAAAGGTATAACGAGCATACCTTGTCCCCACATTGGATCAAGAACATGATCAGATGGATAAAAAATAGCTAATTCGTACAGAGTCATTGAACCGACCCAACCAACAACTAGAGTTGTATGCATTATATGTACATAAATTAACTGGCCAGGATCATTCAATACGATGGTATGAACGCGATACCAAGGCAAACCCATGAAAACACCCCTTTTTTTATCAGAAAAAGTAGACAGTATGTAAATTTCTCACATTGAATTAGAAGAGATCATGCTATCGAGATAGACCTGAATCATCTCGAACGTGAACATCTATTCACCTGGACATTGCTAATGATGGAAGAGGTTCAAAACAATTATGTTCATACACAATAGTAGGGAGAGGCAAAGATATTTTATCGTTTGTATATACACAATGTGGGGATTGGTACCATTTTTACTGAATTTGAAGAATCGACGGAAAAAAAAGAGGAAACTTGCTATTTTTTCAATTTACAGATAAGATGTGGTATACTTCAATTTTTTGTCGGACTTAGGGATAAAAAAAAATGAAAAAATGGAGTAAAATGATTACAAAGTTAAAAAATTAAAGAAAGGAGTTAAAAAAAATGAAAAATAAAATAATCCAAGCTTTAGAGTTTCTATTGGAATTAATTGGTATATTTTTATTAAACGTGTTAATATTTTTAGTTGTATTTATCATTATCCTTTATATATTTAGGAATGATAACAAATATGAAGAGGAATTATAACAAAGATGAAGATGAAAATGATAGTGATAATTAAAGAAAAGAATGGAGCGACAGATGAAGAAGAGAGGTTGCTCCATGAGGATGCTCCATTCAAGGGCGATAAGGACTATTGCCATAAAAAGAGATAATTCGTAAAATGTAGAAGCCAAGAATTGATAATTCCGTTTGAACCATGTTAGGATATCGCTCTATAATGGGGTCTTCTCCAACATAAAAAAGGCGGACTAGGGGATATATGGTTCAAGTATGTTTCTAAATTCATGTACATGGCATATTAAGTCATTTTGGGAAGGAAACCATAATGAAGTCCTGCTAAATCAGATCCTATATCAAGTTGGGAAAAGTAATGAGCTCTTGGGAAGAAAAAGGCGGGCTACCCCGGGGAGCCTTCTTAGCAGAGAGATCTTTCAAAACATGAGGACCTCTAGAGAGAAATTTACCCATTCTTCTCTTTCAAAACCAGTCACTCTACCTTATAGGATTATCTCTTTTGGCCCTTTGGTACCCCTAGGTTAAGTTTCTTTGAGTACAGGTAGAGTGAGGAGGGATAGTATACGAGTGCAAGTGACTCAGTCGATCCATCAGTAGCACCAATGGAAATAGTTTAAGAACTAGCATAAGAGACACATAAAGATCTAGTAGCAATTTTCACATATACTAATAATCTGCATGCCAAATGCTAGATGCCATGTATTCCAATGGGTAACTCACCTCGACCATGCTGAGTAAAGACTGTGTAGTCCTTTGCGTGATAGGGTAAATCGTTGAATGATTATTGGTAAATTCGCTAAGTGAACGCTTAGCTAAGTCGTTGTGTATATACGGTGTAAAAAAAAATGTTGTGTGAACACTAAGAAAATAGTTGCGCAACTATTTCACCTCCATAGATCAGATATCATTACAGGGTTGCTGTCGAAAAAATATAAAATGATTTTTCTAAGTCAAAATGAAATAATAATGCTACTCATAGCTAATCCACAAAAAGCTGTCAACAACCATAAGATGAAACTCCTATGCTAAATAGTCAATCTATGCTATTAATCGAAGCTATCTATGAAACATATGGAACAATATAATCTATGAAATAGTTCATAACTAAATAATTATAAAAATAAAAATAAATATAAAACTAATAAAAGAAAGATACTGATATCGTTGAGTGAAAGAAGTGAATTGTTGGGCGAGAACACGACGAATGGCTTTGTAAAAAAAAATGCGAAGAAGGGGATGACCAACAACATTGTCCACGCAATCTATTATTTTACCCATGGAATCTAAAAAGGCTACCAATAGAATTATTGCCTATCTATTCTATGTGTTGTCAACAAAGTTAAAAACATAGGGATTAACAAGGCTGCGATTTAACCATCCAAGTCAGGGATTTATCACTCAATGAAAGTATAATTTATCAAGAGAATTTCATTGAGTTTTAACATAGTATTTCTGAAACAGACGTCGATGGAGATTTGTTGTGGTTAAAGGAGATTTTTTGTGGTTATCATAGAAGGGAGTTGAGTTAACTTGACATCAAGGTAATACATATATTGCAGAGAAAAATAATTCTGAAGTATGAGAACGCAAAGTACTTCGCCTTAAATTAAATCCAACGTAGAGGGAAAATTTGCTAGGAATTTAGGAAATAATGCAGAAAAAGAACTCAAGCCAAAAGTATGATAACGCAGGCATAAGGTACAATACATGTCGCAGTGTAAAAAGAAATAAAAAACAGTCCAATGTGGTCATAGGCCGAGTAACTTCATCATCCAAGGTAAATAATCATAGAGGGGAAATCGCAAACCCAATGCATAAAAAAAAACCACACAGTAAATTTGCCAGGAATGCATTAAAAACACAGACTTAAGCCATTGCCAGGAAGGGTATTAAAACACAGAGTTACTTTGCCAGGAATGCATCAACGCAAGGATCAAACATAGAGGATAATAAGAAGTTCACCGTGGGAAGGAAAAAACAATCACAGAGGTAATCAATCGTAACAAGATGCAAGAAAATCACTCGACCATGAACAATCAACAGGGCTAGACCACTGGGAAGAAACATTCATCACTCATCATCATTGTACAGAAAGGTAAGGCATTATGATCTATAGCTCTATTAACACTGAAGTGACAACCATCAGCTTGAATCATGGCCAACTTCCCAGGTGAGGACTGTTGAGCTAGGGACGAGGGAGAAGTAACAAGCACAACTCATCACAAAATCAATAAAACCATAGGATGGTCATGACATGCAGGGATCGAAGGTCAAGGGAACTAATCAACAGTGAGCTTAAGGCTATGGGGAAGATTCATTTATCCATTAAAATACTAGGTCAATCATTTTCTTTACCCAATTAAAATATAGAACTAAAAGCATAAAGTATAGTAATACTCTAGCATGCAGAATTAAAGGAAGCCTATCATAGCCCAAGTCGTGTTCTCTGAGTTGTTGTCCCACATACTCCATGCATATCCCACTTGTCGACCGATGAGACTTCCCCGGTACCTCCCAGCCAATGCTATGGGTACTCTTCTTCCCCCTTAGCCCCTTGAGCCTCAAAGGGCCCTCGCACACTAACCAGAGAATCAAATAGCTCCCAGCTCAACTTGCAAGGCCAAACTACCACTCCTCACTGAGATGGGTATCCCAAATCCCACAAGATAAGTCATTCAAGTCTGAAATTTTGTAGCATAACATTACGCATAACCGAAGGGATCTATCATCCTTCTCCTCCCTCCATTATATAGAGTTTTGAAGTCCTTTACTTTCCCAAATCCACATTTAATTTATTTTTCAACAATTTAATTCATAAAATCCTCCCCGTACATGTGTCACCCATCCCCTTCATTGCACCATAATTTAATTTCATTAATTAACTAATTACTCCTATTTCCCTCACCCACCTAAAAGCACTGCTAAAATTGCTCTTAGGTATCCCCATATTCCCTTACAAGTTTTAATGACTTTTCCCCCCTTACTAATTTACTAGTTGAGTTTAATTTAGAAGGTTCTTAAATGATAGATACCTTACTAAGTTAGACTTTCTTCTTTTTGCTTGTGTTTCCCCTTTCTTTCTATGTTTCTTTCTTTTTCCTAGTTTCCTTATTCTTTTAAATTTCCCTCATTCCCTTTTCCTTTAAAACTCAAATTGGCAAGCATAGAAAATTAACTTTTTCCCCTTTTACTTTTTAATTAATAAATTTTAATTATCATAAGTGACAAAACAATTATTTGCCCTTTTTCCCCTTTTTTAAATTTTATCCCCCAAAAGGTTTTTATAAATTAAATGAATTACTTACCCCCTTCTCGTCACATGATTAATGATGATTATTGTTATTATTTATTTTTATTTATTTTTATTTTTATATAAATACATAAAAAAATTATCACAAGTATGCCTTAGACCTAGACTTTATTTTCCTAGGCTGGGCAACATTTTATTAGGGGAAAATGTTTTAAATCTTTCTTATCACATTGTTCGTCCTAAGGCCATCTAGGTTTATCCATTTATTAATTAACAACGTGACGTGCCCTTCAGGACGCACTAGGTTCTCGAAGGGTGCCACTCGCCTCAATCTGTTTCCCTTGCGCGAGGTTCCCTTCAGGACAAACTACGTTCTCTAAGGGTGACACTCACCTCTTTCCATTTTTTCTTACGCGACGTGCCCTTCAGGACACACTACATGCTCCAAGGGTCCCACTCATCTCTTGACTGACTTGGTAGACATCAAAATCCCCTAGAGTCAATACTCTACCAGGTGATCTTTTCGGAGACTAAGGGCCTCTAAGGAATAAGCCCCCTACCTTATTGCGTGCCCCTTAGAATCATCATGAGCGACTGTAGCAGTTAGCCCTCATGACATTGTGGGTCTTCTTGAACTAGGTAGTCATTAACCTATAGTTTGATCCATGATGGGAGTGCTAGTAGGTTGTGGTAGGGCTGTTGTCCACACCTCTCCCTCAACGTCTCTGGTATTCATTCGTGACCCCTCTACTCCACATGTGAGTCTGGTTGACAAGATATCGTCATCCTACATCATCAACGAATCATGTCATAAATATATCCATAATCATATCATCTAATCAGATGCACAAATGTCATATATACAAAAATCAAACCCTAATAGTCCACTCCCTGAATTGATCTGGAGTCCAAGGGGTTCCATCGATGCCTCTGCATCCTCTAGGTCCAAAATCGTGCACACTCAGGAAAACCGAAATCAATAGCACCTGTCTATGTCAATGCAACAAAATAACATGTCATCAATTCATAACACCTCATAATCATAATCAAATGCCCAAAAGAATAATAATATGGATCACTTGGGAGCAAGTGTCCTCAAAGAATAAGTTCTCTCAGTGCGCACAAGAGCGAGATGTTACACGTATTATTTTTGAAAAATGGTAGCTTAGTCCCCTTCTTCCTCTGTTCCACCTTGATTTTTATCTTGTCTTCCCAAGTCTTTTGGAAAGTTGGTCTTACCCTTTTCTAATCATAAAGACACTTAACACAACTTATGGTTTCCTCCAATGTCTTGGGGCCATCATATTGTATCTTATCACTAATAAATGAGGACAACCCACTGAACTACCTATGGATTTTAACTTGCTCATCCTTGATGAATGCGATATATTTTAGAAACTCTAAGGAGATTATTTCATAGTCATCTATTGTCATACTCCCAAGCTTGAGTTCAAAGAACTCCTTCACTTTATTTTCATAGTATCCCTTGGCTAAGTATTTCTTTTGAAAATACCTCTTGAGCTCCCTCCAAGTAACCTTGTTTTCAGAAATGTGTTTCACTTGCACAAAATTATCTCATCACTTTGACACTTTTCCTTTTAGCTAGTATATGATAAATCTCCTTTCTATTGGCATAGGATAATTATGCAGTTGGAAGTGCTTCCTCATACCCAGAAACCCGGTCTATGCATCTCCATGCTTCTTGTGCTCACCGTCAAAGGTAGGAGGTTTTATTTTATTCATTTCTCCCTCTAGCTCATCGACCCCAGTCCTTCTCTTATTCTTTATGATAGGAGATGGACTTGAGCTACTACGAGTTTTCCTTGATGAATGCATTGGTGAGTGAGGTTGATTCCTATCAGCACTTGTTTCTTCTCTTTTTTTCTGATCATGAGACCTATGACTTCTTGACTTAATCGACTCTATATTCTTATATATTTTCTTTTCAATTCTATCCAAGATTTGAATCAACTTGATATTGAAGTCATCTTATTGTTGCCTAGCTTTCATAAGCCTTTGATTATCATATTTATAGCCTTGGACAGATTTTTTCAATCCCTTTATGGTTTCTTCCAAGTTTATGTGCTCCTCCTTGGAATTTTTACCATCAACACCCAAACCGATGTAAAATCCTCAAATTTTAGAAAAAACAAATTCTATGTTGAATTTATAAATAAATTTCCATTTTTGGAAAATTCAAATTTGGAAATAGTTTTCCATTTATGGAAAATCCAAATTTGGAATTTTGGATTCTGTAATTAATTGTTTGATGATTGTTGGGAAAATATTTGACTTTCCCAACTATCATGTTTTATTGGATAAATGTATGAGAATTTGTTTTAATAAATTAAATGTTGGAAGACAAATGGAACAACAATGTTAAAAATAGTTGACCATGACTTCATGACTGGGGAACAGGTTTGAGTTACCTCAAAGATGATTTTTACAAGTGGAAGATGTTGAATTTTACCACTAGAAGCCCCTAAAAATAAAGGAATTGTAAATCTATGAATTTCCCCAAGGAGGGAAAGGAATGGAAATACCTAAGCACAAGAATATATACAACATATGTGGGAGGCAGGACGTTGCTTAATATGTTGAAGAATTAAGAATTATGTGTTGTTATCAGAACTTGTATTATGAGGAAAAACATATTATGATATGTTGGTGGTGACTATAGCTAAGGAGGATAATTCAGTTCTCCCTTATGAACTCATGGTCAGGCTAGGGGGTGATCAAGACAAGTCATTGTGGTTGTTTTGTTTTACGATTGGGTGGAACGTGGTTGTTCCATTTGTTTACCAACATCAACTTTTTCAGATATGTATTTAAATTGTTGGTTCTATTCTAATGATGTTTTATTATTGATGTATACAATTGTTGTCATATCTTATGTTATTGCATTTAGAAACAAAATCTGTTTGAAAGAACTGTATATCCATATTAGTTGATATGGATTTCCGCTGTGTAAAATAGTTATAGTAATATTTTATTAACAATGTGGGATATATATATGAATATATATATATATATATAGCGTAAACAAAACTACTTTATATATGATTTTGTTATGTTGGAAAAAAGAATAACAGTCCCAATACATGTTTTGATAATTATGAAAGAAATACACTTGATACAATAGAGTACATGTCATTTGACAAAAAATGGATATACATTTTTATTACCATCATATATAAACGAACAAAATATTACAGTTTGAGTTCCTTAAGAACCAGAGTCTCCATAACTAGTCTAAACACAAGCTTAAAAGTACTACTTGAACCATCTGCATGTGTGCATGGATCGGTGAAGAAAAATTGGAACTCGAATGCATTTTGTGGATGGTTAATCTTCTTCAACAAGTGCACTTCTTTTTCCAACCTGCAAAAGAGTAATAAATAAAATTAGAAAATATCCATTATATAAACATTAAAGAATGGATTAAATAAAAGATTTAAAGCTTACTTATCTAAGGTCATGATTGAAGATCAAAGGGTCTTCGTTGCTTTGTAAAGTAGACGATCCACGAACCAGGAGGGGATATGGATGCGTGATCCTTCTGATAGGTTACCTCACAAGACAAAAGGGACCCATCATCAATGTATCAACATGAGAGAGATAATTGCTTGCATTAGGAATGGAAAATATAAAAAAAAAAATTAAACTCAAAATTATAGAGAACAGATTTAGAAAAGATCAAACTGGAATCATGGTACAAATATTCTACATACAATCAGTATTGTTCAAATACCCAACCCTTACATAAGGCCAAAGAATGTTGTAAAGATACTATTGTACTAAAAACAAAGTTATTCTTTCACACAAATAGAATCTTGTCAAAGTTAGGGCTTACAGTAAAGAAAGAATGAAAATTTAAATAGTAACAAAGACACATAATGAAATATGGAACAAGTTATATATATGAACTAAACACATTAAGAAGTTAAATTGTGAAACACCACATAGGCACAAAGGAGGGGATATGGGTGTACAAATGTTTCCTAGTGAGAATGATGCAGGAGCATCTCTCACGTCAAGCGAGCCAGCGCGGAAGCGGAGGACAACTGGACAAGCCAACACAATTTCTTTTTTGAATTTCACCTTGAAACTATTGCGCCAACATTAATGAGGAGATTTAATGAGGCGCACTTTGTATATTGTATTGGACCTTGAGTGATTCACTCTCATCCTTAGTAGATAGACAACATTTAAAATAGTTAATGCAGGTAGATAGGATTTTAATTCTAGATTAGATAGTTTAGGAGCTGGAGGGAAAACGGATATAGACACCCTCATTGTATCATTGTAACATTAGCCTGAGCATGATTATTGAAGCAGGAAGAGCACAGGAGAATAGTAGAGAGCTGTAGAAGAACACCCATGTACAGATCTTGAATTAATAGAAGAAATTGATTCAGATTCATGGTTTTGTGTTTGTTCTCTGTGTATGTGTGTTAAATGATGTGCTCATGAGTATTTGTTTTCCTGTTATGCATTTTCTTTCTTGTTGGGTATGTGATTTCATGTTGAAGATGAAATTTGAAAGGATAATGGAATGATTTTCAATTGTTTCTCTATCTGAGCCAGGGGATTCCTGCAAGGAGTGCAGTTGAAGTGTCTGCAAGGAGTGCGTTGACAGAAGGCTGAGGTAGTTTAAATTTTGTTCTCATTTATCCCAAGGGTGCAGTTGAGCACAGGAGCCGTGCAAGGAGTGCGCAGGCCAGGTAAAAGTCTCAAGGTTGCGAAGTGCAAGGAGTGCGCAGGCCAGGTAAAAGTCTCAAGGTTGCAGATGTGCGCAGAGTCAAGGAGATTCAACACTTAGACGTGGTTGAAGGTTTGCCGCAAGGAGTGCGGGAAAAGGAGTTTTCTTTCTAAAGACTTAAAGCTGTGAGAAAAGCTCAGGAAGGATAGGCCTTCGATTTTTTCGAAGGACAGTGTAGAAAAGTTGTGCCTGGAAGGCTTGCAATAAGTGTCACAAGTTACGCGCAAGTGGACGGGTTCCACAGAGGAACATTTAGTCATTCCGTGGATTACGAAAGGAAGAACGGACGGTCGAGATCCTCCAAGGACATTTCGTGAAGTTCCGAAGGTCGTTAGATCTTGCGGAGGTGCAAGAAGATTATGGCGAGAACGTCAAAAGGTTTAAAGCTCAGGAGGGGCAGAGTGTTGATCGGAACCACGAGGATCATTAGATCCACACGTGTATCGTGGATCGGTGTTTCGTGGATCGAACCTCCAAACTATTGCAACAGGAATTGCGATATCGCGATCTGCGATATTTCGACGGACTCAGAACCGTCCATCAAATTGGGACACATGTCAAAAGATCCAAAGAAGTCGGGGTTCGGCGTATCGGGAGTCTTGAGGGCAGGATACTCCAGCAGTGTGGAATCACGAAATGCGATATTTCGACGATGAAGGGATAGTGGGGCCACAGGAACTGGTGGAAGATAGGTGGCAAAATGTATCGGAGTTCGTGTGGAAAATTCCTGATAGGGAATTAGAAGAATGTTTCTAGTTCTTCGAGCCGAAAGGAAGAGACGATCCTATGAGCGGGCGTGCCTGCGGGTGCGGCTGCGTCAGTTTGGTATCAGAGCTAAGGCAGAAAGATTCTTTGCTTTCTGTAGCAGAGAAGAAGAATTCACCATTCCGCCAAGGAGAGAAAGGAAATCACCTGATCCAGAGGATAGGGAGGTGCAGAGAAGAAGAGGCAGGCAGGTAACAAATCCAGAAATGGAGAGACAGATGCATGATCTCCGAGCTAGAATCGAGGACATGGAGATAGCACAAAGACACACAACTAGTGAAGGGGATCTCAGTGATTCAGAGAGTGAAGCTGAAGTTGAACATGGGGAAGAAGTTGCAGCCGAGGATGCATCCAATGAACGTCTAATCAAAGCTATTGCATGGATGGGTGCAAAAACGAAGATGGACATTCCAATTTACGAGGGAAACTTGGATGCAGAAGAGATACTATATTGGATTAGAGCTCTGGATACTTACTTCGACTACAAATACGTCGAAGAATATAAGAAAGTTAGGCATGCTGTCACGAGATTGGAGGGACATGCAACATTATGGTGGGACGAGCTACAAGCTGACAGACGATGCAAGGGCAAGAAGAAAATTAAAAGCTGGGACAGGATGATCACGAAGATGAAGGCGAAATTCATCCCTAGAGACTATCAAATCACTCTGTTCAGGCGGATGCAGAACCTGAGACAGAAGCTGATGACAGTAAAGGAATACACTGAGGAATTCTATCGACTGAACATCAGGGCAGGTCATCGAGAGAGCGATGATGAAAAAGTTTCCAGATATATGAATGGCCTGAGATATGATATCTAGGATGAGATGAGCATGGTAACCATCCGAACAATGGAAGATTCTTATCATATGGCTCTGAAAGATGAGGAGAATATGAGCCGAAAAAAGAGTCAGAGGGGCCGAGGTAGAAGTCAGCCAAGAGGCAAAGCAGTTGCCCAGGACAAATATCAGAAGCCCAAGGAGGAATGGAAGAAACCTCAGACTCATACAGAGAGAGGTGGAACCTCACAGCGGGGGCCATATGTTGAACAGAGAGGGCAACATACAGAGCAGAGCGGAGGATATGTCGATAATAACATGTTTCCTCGTACCAAAGGTAGAGGAAGAGGAAGAGGTGGAGTAATCACATGCTTCACATGTGGAAACAATGGGCACAAGTCTTAGGAGTGTCCAGAGAAAAAGAAGGACATTGGAGAATCTCACATCACCGAAGCGCAGAGGTGGGATGTTGAGGCCGAGGATGCTGAAGGCGAAAGATCGCTTATGATGCAAAAAGTCCTTTTGACACCCGAGAAGGAAGAGGAAAGCTCAGTCCAAAGGACCAGACTTTTTAGGACTGCTTGCAAGACCAAGGACATGGTATGCAAGGTCATTGTAGACAGTGGTAGCATGGATAATCTCGTATCCACAGAGATGGTAGAGAAGCTGGAGCTGGAGACGACTAATCATCCAAGCCCATACAGAGTTTCGTGGCTACAGAAAGGACACCAGGTAACTGTTACTAAACAATGCTTGGTTGAATTCAAAATAGGTGGATATAATGATAAGATCTTATGTGATGTTATTTCCATGGATGTTTGTCATCTATTGCTGGGTAGACCATGGAAATATGACAGAAATGTGATTCGTGATGGGAGAATGAACACATACACCCTAGAGAAGAATGGGAGGACACACGTGTTTCTTTTGATAAAGGATAAGGAGGTGAAGCCGGAAGTAAGCAACACAATACTTCTCATGAGTGGGAAGGAACTTCTTATGGAGGTGAAGAAGAAAGAAGATCCACAATTCTTTGTGGTTAGGAAACCAAGGATTGTTCTTACTAGCACAAGAGTGGATGATTTACCAGATGAGGTTTAGGAACTGCTGGAAGAGTTCGCTAACGTCATAGTGGACGAATTACCTCGTTCGTTGCCACCAATGAGGAGTGTGAGTCATCACATTGACCTCATACCAGGAGCTAGTTTACTAAATAAATCCACGTACAGATTGATGCCGCAAGAGAATGAGGAGGTTAAAAGGCAAGTCCAGGATTTGTTGGACAAAGGTTTGGTCAAAGAAATATTGAGTCTGTGTGTTGTTCCAACAGTACTCAGTCCAAAGAAAGATGGAGGCTGGAGGATGTGTACCAACTCGAGGGCGATTAATAAGATAACCATCAGGTACAAATTTCCATTGCCGAGGATGGATGATCTGATGGATTGCTTGAGCGGAGAAAAATAATTTTCAAGGATTGATTTGAAAAGCAGATATCACCAGATTCGCATGAGGGAAGGAGATGAATGGAAGACAACATTCAAGACAAACGAAGGTTTGTATGGATGGCTTGTCATGCCGTTTGGCTTGAAAAATACGCCGAGTACCTTTATGAGGTTAATGAATGAAGTCTTGAGGGAGTTCATCAGGAAATTTGTCATTGTGTATTTGGATGACATACTGATTTAGAGTAAATCAGTGACAGAACACTTGAAGCATTTGGCTACAGTGATGCAGAGGCTACAGCAGGAGAAGCTATTGATAAACATGAAGAAATCCTCATTCATGAAGACAGAGCTCATTTACTTGGGTTTTGTTATTTCGATGAATGAGTTGAGGATGGATCCAGATAAGGTGGAAGTGATCAAGAATTGGCCATCACCGAGGAATGTATTCGAGGTTAGAAGTTTCCATGGTTTGGCTAGTTTCTATCGAAAATTCATCAGGAATTTCAGTGGAATTAGCACAGCAATGATGGATACAGTGAAGAAGCAACATAAGTCTTTTCACTGGATGGTTGAGGCTGAAAAAAGTTTCAATTTGTTGAAACGGAAGATCATGGAGCAACCAGTGTTGGTGTTGCCAGATTTCCAAAAGATGTTTCAAGTGAAATGTGATGCAAGCGGATTTGCAATAGGGGCAGTCTTAAGTCAAGAAGACAGGCCAATCGCGTACTTCAGCGAGAAGCTGAATGAGGCAAAATTGAAATACTCCACGTATGATAAGGAATTCTATGCTATTATACAGGCATTGAAGAAATGAAGGCATTACTTGATCCCGAAAGATTTTTTTTTGTATAGTGACAATCATGCACTGCAGTTTGTGACTCAATAGGAGAAGTTGAATCAGAAACATGCCAAATGGGTTGAGTATATGCAGAATTTCACATTTGTGATTAAGCATATTTCTGGTACTGCTAACAAAGTTGTGGATGATTTGAGCAGGAAATGTTTACTGTTGCAGGAGTTCAGAGTCAAAACGTTAGGTTTTGCAGATCTCAGGGACATGTACGTAGATGATCAGGATTTCAAGGAAGCGTATGAAGCAGCTGAGAATCCAGTTATCAGAGACAGAAGCCCTTGGATAGAATAAATGATCCAGGAAGGATTGTTTTTCAGAGGCAATCAACTGTGTATTCTGAAATGCTCCATGAGGGAGAACTTGTTGAAGGAGAAACACAGTGGAGGATTGGCAGGACATTTTGGCCATGAAAAGACGTTCACAAAATTGAATGAGTCATATTTTTGGCCAGGAATGCGAGTAGATGTCAAGATATTTGTGGACCGATGTAGAATTTGCCAGCATTCGAAGGGGAGAAAGAAGAATGCGGGATTCTATCAGCCATTGCGCATACCAGAAAGGTTGTGGGATGTGATAAGAATGGATTTTGTATTGGGGTTGCCAAGGACGCAAAGATGATTTGATTCGATCTTTGTGGTAGTGGATAGATTTTCCAAGATGGCACATTTTATCCCATGCCAAAATACCAGCGATGTGACTCACATCGCAAATCTATTTTTCAAAGAGGTCATTCGACTTCATGGGTTTCCGAAGAGTATAGTTTCAGATCGAGATACGAAATTCATAGGGAATTTTTGGACCTTATGGAATAAGTTGGGGACTAATTTGATGTTTAGTTCAACTTATCATCCTCAGAAGGATGGACAAATGGAAGTAGTCAACAGAAGTCTGGGAGACTTGCTGAGGATCCTGGTGGCAGAGCACCACAGTAGTTGGGACAATATATTGCCACAGGAAGAGTTTGCCTATAATGGCTCAGTGAACAGGAGCACAGGCAAAAGTCCATTTCAGGTTTTTTATGGCATGCAGCCAAGAGGATTTTCTGAATTGAGGGATTCAGAATATACTGCGACTAGCAGCGATAGTGCATAAAAGTTCGCAGAGATGATGAAAGAACTTCATAGCCAGGTGAAGGAGCGACTGCTGAAATCAAGCCAGGAATACAAGCGCAGAGCCGATCAGCGGAAGAGACAACTTCAATTTGAGGTTGGTTATCTAGTTCTGGCACACTTGAGGAAAGAAAGGTTCCCAAGGGGAACATACAGTAAGCTGAAAATGAGGAAAATTGGGCCATGTAGGGTCTTGAGGAAGTTTGGGGCGAATGCTTATGAGATTGAATTACCCGATGGGATCAGAATATCTTCGATATTCAATGTCTCATATTTGTACCCATACAGAGCTGGAGAAGCAGAGACTAGAGCTGAGCATCCACTGAGCCAGTGGATGAAACAGATGCCAGTTGGAGAGAAGCTGTAGATGGAATGCATACTGGACAAGAGAGTGAGCAAGAGGACCAGGCAAAAGCAATACTTTGAGTATCTGGTCAAGTGGAAGAACCATCCAGTGGAAGATGACAGTTGGGAGACTGAAGCAGAAATACAGAAGAATGGATAGATCGTGCAGGATCTCATGGAAAGGAGCCCATGAAAATTTTCAAGCGAGGGAGTATGATGCAGGAGCATCTCTCACGTCAAGCGAGCCAGCGTGGAAGTGGAGGACAACTGGACAAGCTAGCACAATTTATTTTTTGAATTTCACCTTGAAACTGTTGCACAAACATTAATGAGGAGATTTAATGAGGCACACTTTGTATATTGTATTGGACCTTGAGTGATTCGCTCTCGTCCTTAGTAGATAGACAACATTTAAAATAGTTAATGCAGGTAGATAGGATTTTAATTCTAGACTAGACAGTTTAGGAGATGGAGGGAAAACGGATATAGACACCCTCATTGTATCATTGTAACATTAGCCTGAGCATGATTATTGAAGCAGGAAGAGAACAGGAGAATAGCAGAGAGTTGTAGAAGAACACCCATGTACAGATCTTGAATTAATAGAAGAAATTGATTCAGATTCATGGTTTTGTGTATGTTCTCTGTGTATGTGTGTTAAATGATGTGCTCATGAGTATTTGTTTTCTTGTTATGCATTTTTTTTATTGTTGGGTATGTTATTTCATGTTGAAGGTGAAATCTGAAAGGATAATGGAATGAGTTTCAATTTTTTCTCTATCTGAGCCAGAGGATTCCTGCAAGGAGTGCAGTTGAAGTGTCCGCAAGGAGTGCGTTGACAAAAGGCTGAGGTAGTTTAACTTTTGTTCTCATTTGTCCCAAGGGTGCAGTTGAGCACAGGAGCCGTGCAAGGAGTGCGCAGGCCAGGTAAAAGTCTCAGGGTTGCGAAGTCGTGAGGAAAGTTCGAAGGAATGCTACTGCAGACGTGCACAGAGTCAAGGAGCTTCAACAGTTAGACGTGGTTGAAGGTTTGCCGCAAGGAGTGCGGGCAAAGGAGTTTTCTCTCTAAAGACTTAAAGCTGTGAGAAAATCTAAGGAAGGATAGGCCTTCGAGTTTTTCGAAGGATAGCGTAGACAAGTTGTTCCTGGAAGGCTTGCAAGAAGTGTTGCAAGTTACGCGCAAGTGGACAGGTTTCCGCAGAGGAACATTTAGTCATTCTGTGGATTACGAAAGGAAGAGAGGATGGTCGAGATCCTCCAAGGACATTTCACAAAGTTCCGAAGGCCGTTAGATCTTGCGGAGGTGCAAGAAGATTACGGCGAGAACGTCAAAAGGTTTAAATCTCAGGAGGGGCAGAGTGTTGATCGGAACCACGAGGGTCATTAGATCCACATGTGTATCATGGATTGGAATTTTGTGGATCGAACCTCCAAACTATTACAACAGGAATTGCAATATCGCGATCCACGATATTCCAACGGACTCAGAACCGTCCATCAAATTGGGACACGTGTCAGAATATGCAAATAAGTCGGGGTTCGGCGTATCGAGATTCTTGAGGGCAGGATACTCCGGCAGTGTGGAATTGTGAAACGCGATATTCCGACGGTGAAGGGATAGTGGGGCCACAGGAACTGGTGGAAGACAGGTGGCACACCATATCGGAGTTCGAGGAAAGTAAAGTCCTGAACATTTTGGTTTTAGGATTCGCGATCCCGCGAAGTCCGAAATCCCGATAGAAGTGACGGGAAGTGGAAAAGTCAACTCGCACGTGTGCATCGGAATTTCGGTGCATCGGGCATCGGGAGTCGGAGAACCGAGTTTCTTGGCATTGTGAGAGGTGAAATCGTGATAGTTGAAGTTCCGACAGAGGAAAGAGAAGGTCAGCATTGACTGGTCATCGGGTCTCGGGGATTCGAGAGTGTAACGCTCGACCTTTGACATCGCGAACCTGCGAAGTCCAATTTCCCGATCGTTAAGGGAGATCTTTTGGAGAACTATTGTGGGTGTGAAAAATTCCTGATAGGGAATTAGAAGAACGTTTCCAGTTCTTTGGGACGAAAGGAAGAGACAATCCTGTGAGCGGGCGTGCCTGCGGGTCCGGCTACGTTAGAGAATCTTTCCTTTAAAATTTAAATGTGTTAAACAAAACCCTGTGATTTTTGTGCCTTGAATATTCATCGGATGAAGGTAATTTGATTGTATGTTTCATTTGTAACCAAATAAGAAGACCTTGTATGTTAAACAAAGTTTTCGCATGCAAAACTAGCTCAGAGTTAAACAGGTTAAATTATAACAGTCGGTCTAATATAGAAAAGGGCGAGATTGAAATAGCCATGGGTATTAACAGAGACCTGGAGTATGTTTCCTTCTCAATAAGGATTTGTCTTAACCACTATTTTTATGCAAGTAAATGTTGTTTCAATGAATAAGGTTCTTCCACCTTGTCATATAAATTATAAAGTGAAATCATGAATTGTATACACAATGAAAGTAACGAAGTCTGAAAATGTATTCACTAAGAGTTTGAAATTGTAAATGATCAAGTTTGGGACTGGATTAACTACTTTCAACATCAACCTTCACCCAAGTCTCGAATATTTTAGATCCCCCTTACACAGTAACCCCGAACAAAGGCGATGGGTCTTGTACCCTGTGTAGTCTGAACACCCCGTGTGAATAAAGAATACAAAGAGTAGTGGTATTACAAAGAAATTATATACAAATATTATCTTTCCACAAAGAATTACACGATGCTTATATAGAGGATAAAACCTACAAGAAATTATACATAAAGACTATTTTTCCACAAAGAATTACATGATTTGCATATGGAGGATTAAATCTACGAATAAATTATACAGAGATAGTATCTTTTCCACAAAGAATTTCACGATTCTCAGAAGAACAATAAAACCTATAAATAAATTATACATAGAGACTATCTTTTCCAAAGAGAATTACAAGATGCCTAGAGGAAGGATAAAACCCACAAATAAGTACTTATACAAAAATACTATTCTTCTGAGAGAATGCATGATGCATAGACATAGGAGGAAACCCACAGAAAGTATGTCATATTTATATATGCAAAAGAAAACTATTCTTCAAAAAAATATTCAATGTATAGATAGAAGATATAATAAATAGGGAGTGCACTGTACTTAAAATAAACATATTTTTCTTTTCGAAGAGAGAATACATCACTTAGATAAGGAGGTTACACCAAATAGAGCGTATGTTTACACCACACAATGAATTTTTTTCAAAGGGTTTTGCAGAGGAATGTAATTTTTCCCAAGAAGGGATTTGCAACGAGCACAACCACAAGGGAAGAACACTTCATAATAGAAGAATTTGTCTAAAATTTCATAGAGGGATATAGTTGAGTACTTATTGTGTTGTGGGGTACTTCACAGAGCCAAATACCATCTCCAAGGTTGAATGCTTCATAGAGTCGAATACTATCTACAGGGTTGAATACCATCACAGGGCTGAGTTCTAACACCTGTTGCAAAGTGTAGATAGGAAAATGATGAATCAGAATAGACTTGTGAGAATAGTTACAAAGGAAGTAATGAAAGATTGAATCCCTAGAGGGTGGGGAGGAGTGTCGGGTACACCACCCACTCCTGGATGTGTGAATTATCTAAAGTGTCAATCCCACAGTACGAAGTTCTCTACAGTGGCAGGGCTAGAGGGTACTAGGTTGGTCAGTTTGCCATTAATGAACTCTCCCTAGAGTAAATGCCAAGACCAAACTTCGACCTAGGTCTAGAAAAACCTGGCATCCATGTAAAGCCATTATCAAATTCACTTAATTATTGGAGTAGACAGGTAACCAAAATGTTGGGTTTGTTAACTTGACACTGGTACCTTCCTACCTAACTGCTACTATATATCATATGCTACCCATGAATATGCTTTGGAGGGTGTTTAGTATGGTATTTTATTTTTGTATGGTATGGTATTCACCCTAGCATGAGATTTATAGTCTATGGTGGTTATGTCTTCTAGTCTGTTAGGGTCATAACATCATAGTTACTTTTCTTACATGAAGACTTTACAAAGTAAATCCTTAAATTCATATCATAGGTTAAAAAATTTGATATGGTCAGTATGGGTATGATGCAATCTCATTATATGTGAAATATACCTTATACTAGGGACTTGTTGGCACTAGTTAACCTTTAAAAATGTAATCAGATGCAAGAACTTCAAGTACAATACCAGGATATCATAGATTAGGAGTTAATCTAATGAAAGTGCCATGACTTTATAGTAGCAATAAGTTTTATTTGGACATTAAAACCTCTCATAGAACCTTCTAGGATGGTTAGTCCAGCCAAGTGAAATTTTTATATGCTTAAACAATGGCTTAGAATTTTTAAGGATATATATTCTTGTGTCACGAAGGTTCAACAAATTATACATGTTATTTTCCTGATCAATAAAAAAAAATATTTTAGCGAATTTTGGGGTACATTACAATCGACATACAAATCCCCGAATTCATCTTCATGGCTATAATCCCTTTGTGCATATTCCATGTTTTTTAATTTCTTGTTTGATTTTTTCTTTCTCTAATCACTGCTAACTCTGCAAAATGTGTAGGAAATAAGATTTGTTAGACGAATTCATGAGACAACTTCATAAAAACTATGCACCATTTTTTCATAATACTTTATTTTGAATCTCGTGCACGCACTAGTATTCAACATGTATCAATGCATGATGTCAATATCTAACATATACACGATGTATCAATATTTCACATGCACCACAAATGTTTTTCCTCGTAGCCCCAATTTTTAGTGCGCACACCCACACACCATTTTTTACTGTACATTTCCAACATCACACCCTGCAATGTCAAAAAATTGAGTGCACACACTTGCACATTCTTAATTTATGCACACCATGGCCACGCTATAATTCCAAATTGATTCACTTTCCAGTCTATTTTTTTCCTCAAGTAGATACTCGACTCATACAGAATCAGTGTTGAAACTAGAGCTCAAATACCATAATGTAACGTGCCTCATTATGAGCACCAAACAAATTACTTAATACCGATATTTAACATTAGCCATCTTACTACTGAACAATTCTACTCCAAAATCCAGTGCGGATATTATACTCTATAACATTAGTCTGCGCAGAATTACTTGAAGTAATTTGCTCAACCCCAAGATGAGTCACGCCACCCAAATTGTCCTCTTATGATACAAATTATAACAATGAAACAAACTCAATACAGTTTCACACACAAGAAAATTGAGCACACAACTTTACTATGCATGTAATCCACTATGAACATTTGTTCACTGTTATGCCTGCAACCATGTTGGCGTCACATGCCAATTCATTTTTCCTTGTGTGCATGGATTGCTTCCCTATGCGCACAATAAAATCCAACCTCTTGTTCACACAGAGTATTTCCCTACGCACATGACCATTCTATATTTTCTCGGAAACTCATAACCAATATCATAAGGTTAACTTAATAGGAAAACTAAGAACAACTATCATATGCATGAACGACTACAAATATTGACTATTTGCACCACAGTTACATGTGCAAGCAACATTATACATAATAACAACAATTACTTATATGAAAAAAAATACAATAATTAAACCAATATTAAACACATGTAATTAAGCATACAATATATGAGACAAACACATAAAGAGACTTATCTTTTATGAAAAGTCATCAAATCCATGTAGAACTCAGATGTTCCTCTGAACCATAGAATTTGTTGCTCATATACTTTCAACAACATTTCACCCTTGATTTGGGGAATAACTCCACTAGGGAAAAGGGTTCCTCATGCGAAGCTAAGGTATGTCAATCAACAGGATTTTTCAATCCGATGTGCCACTATTGCAGCTAGACTACAGTCCCTCCTTCCCCACATACCTATCACACCCACGGAAGTGTGCCCCTTCTCTTCTCAACAGTCCTTCGGCTACCCCACTTCCCTTCCAATTTTCTATCAACATGTTTTACAAGAAGTCTCAGAGATCTAAAACTAATTCCCAATGCACTAGGGAACAATTCCCAAAAAATTCTCACCTGGAGAGAATTCTCATGCGCATGACAACCTACCTCCTCTATAGAAAATTTCTCACCTAGAGAGACTACTCACAGACTTGACAATCTTCCTCTTCGAAAGAAAATACCCTATGGTTAAAATACATAAGCAAATCCCTTACAAGATTTTCTCTATAGATAAGGTAATAGTCATCGTTTCTCATATGGTCTAACCCCCTTCTGTACATGACAAAATTTATGAATAATTTTCCCCAAAAGAATGAGTTCCCTCAAAATACACTAAGGCCAACAATACATAGTGCATTCCTTAAGTCTACTATTTTCCCTTTCCTGGTGGAGTTACTCCCCCGTATTGTTTCATACGATCTCTCTTCATGCACTGATGTGATATCACTAATAACTTGAGTATGAGTAAATTTTACATGGATAGTCACACTGGCATATTTTCCTCACGTCTAACCAGCCTCATAACCACACAATCTCTCCAGCCTCAAATTAATATAAATAATATATATATATATTTGTGTGTGTGTGTGTGTGTGTGTGTGTGTGTGTGTAACTCTGCTCGATGAGACCTTCTAGGTAGCATGATCACACTTACTCAAGTGCGCAGGACACCGTCAAATGTGCGCACCCTTCCTTTGATGTGCAATTATGCGCACTTACCCAGGTGTGCACATCACTATCAAATGTGTGAACCCATCCTTTGATGTCCAACCAAGCACACTTACCCATGTGCAAACATCACTATTAAATGTGTGCATCCTTTCTTTCATAACAATCCTCACACACTTCTTAGGTGCGTGCAAAACAAAAAAAATTGTACTAGCAACTCACTAGCGTATGTGTACATTTATATTTACAATTGGTACCAATGAATCACCATCCTATATGTACAATTACAAATGGATTCATATTAGGGACATTAAAGGGTGACACCTTCTCTTTAGTAAATACTCAATTTTATGACATTTAGAATAGTGCAATGATGTCTTGCATGGAAACCTTGGTATTATAACCAATTCTTTCATGCTCACCTTGGGATCATCGGTAGGAGGGCACACTCACGATGGAATCATCACCAGGAGGGTGCACTCACCTTCGAATCATAACCAGAATGGAAATGTTGAAAGGCATGAGGATAGGAGGGCCCACCACATGTGCATGCATGATAATCACTCCACTCCAGTTGTCCAGACTAGTTAATTGATGACTACATGATCGATTACCTAGAACTAAATGGTAGTTCACACATGATTTTGTTAGTTATTCTCCACATCTCTCTCACATCACTACTATGGCATGTTGTTTTAGCCATGTAGAGTATATCAAGTCTATTTTTCTATTCTCTCACATGGTTGATACAATTATTTATTGTATGTCTCCAATTCTTCTCTTCTTCTCTCAAATTTGCAAGTTTTGTGTTCATTGTTTCTAGCTAGATTCTTTGTGCGGGTTTCAACCCAATTTCACAATGTTGTATTGTAAAAGGTATAACATCGGCTGATTAGGGGAGGGGACAATGAAGCTATGGAATGAATAACTTGAGTAAAGGTAATTTAGATGGATAATGAAAGGGAATTAGTTTCCTACCTACCTTCTTCTTACTAGGTAGATAATGTGGAATGTTAATGAATAATAAGGACTATACACCAAGGCCACTTGACGATGAATAATATCAATTAAGCCATAATTAAATTCTATGATGAGTACCTATTATGGATCCAATATGGAGAGTTGCACTTTTAGTTTGCATTAAACTTCAATGTACTACTAGACAATATGAGTGTGTTCTCTCACTTACTATATTAACAACGTTACTCCAATCCTTGTTTCAGGTCTGTATTAAACCCAATTCCTTCAAAAAAAAATATGTCTCCATGATATATGTAACAAAATTTTGATTAAGTTTGATCAATTTTATTTATTCATCAAATTTCAATTCAATCCGAACAAGAAACAAAAAAATAATTGTTGATTGATAACTATGAATGTTAATATGGAAGCAACTTCAATATACAAAACATGATAATTAGTTCATCTTCCAAAATAGAAACAAGCAATTAGTTCCAGATGTATTTATAAAGTAAAACACCATGGATATGGTTTTATGAATTGGCATAAGGAAAGACTTGTTCCCGAGGGTTTTGTACAAAAATTAGGAGTATATTATTTGAGTCCTTCACTCCAATGGTAAGATTTGACACCATGGAGATTGTGTTGGATATTGTTTTAGAAAACAAGTGGATTGTATTTCAAATGGATGTAAAAATTTCATTTTTAGATAGTTATGTGGGTGAATAGGTCTATGTGGAACATCCAATAACCTAACAGATCAAAGGAAGAGTGAAATATTTGTAGTTAAAGTTCTATGTTTACTATTAATTCCATAATTTGGTGTTAGTTCACTATTGTATGCATACCTTTTTTTACCCTTTTGTTGCATTACCTGGTCATCCCATGTATACCATTGTAAACTAGGTGCCCATAATGGCCACTCGAATACATCATTAATCTCTTGGAATGATGTTGTTTATTGTTTATTG